>VMDO01011843.1:0-64831 GCA_007922755.1 Pedetes capensis | reverse complement strand
AGCTTCTGTTGTGACAGGCGTGTGCCACTGCACCACCTCTGGCCTTGAGCTTGTGACCCCCCCGCTCCCCTTCTCTAGCTTCTGGCATGACAGGCGTGTGCCACTGCACCACCTCTGGCCTGAGCTTGTGACCCCCCGGCTCCCCTTCTCTAGCTTCTGGCGTGACAGGCGTGTGCCACTGCACCAGGCAAAGGCTGAGCGTTTTAAAACTGGGAACTGCTCACTGGGGAATACTTTCTTAAAGTTTTCATACTCTACCAGAAGGAAACGATAAGTTTCTTTAAGACTAAGCATCAAGTCAGTAAGATTTCATCATAAAAATCAGTAGATATTTGTGTGTGTGTGTGTGTGTGTGTGTGTGTGTGTGTGAGTGTGTGATACTTGGGGGTTGAACCCAGGGCTTAGACATACTTTGCAAGTGCTCTACCACTGGGCTGCACCCCTAGCCCATCTTTTATCTTGAGACAGGGTCTCCCTAAGTTACTCAGGCTGCCTCTGGCTTTGAAATCATGACCCCTCCTGCCTCCGCCTTCCAAGCTGCTGGGATTACAGGCGTGAGGCACGGCGCCTGGCCAAAAAACTCAGTAGATTTTTAAACAAAAGAAATGTGTGTTGTTGTTGTTGTTGTTGTTGTTGTTGTTAGGTGCCATTGAGTTGGTATCCAACTCATAGAGACCCTACATACAACAGGTGAAACACTATCGTCAGTGCTTCTCTGCTATTCATAGGGTTTTCAATGGCGATTGTCTTTTGGGAGTGGGTTGCCAGGTCCTTCTCCCAAGCCTACAGTACCTGGTGTTCCCAGGCGGTCTCCCATTCAAGGACTAACCAGGCCCGACCCTGCTTAGCTCCTGAGATCTGATGGGATCGGATGCCACAGGCTATGGCTGCAGGCAAAGTATGCTTTGTAAAGAACTGTTTCCCCCTTTTGTGGTGCTGGGGATTGAACCCAGGGCCTTGCACATGCTTGGCAAGTGCTCTACTGCTCAGGTATATTCCCACCTGAAAATAAGTAATTTATAAAACTGAGAGCATTGTTATCCACCAAAAGGGTGAAAACAATGATCCACCTCATTGTGAATAAGGCTAGTGGGCTGTTTTCCTGGATACATATAATGAATGCACCCTGCTTGTGTGTGGGAAACCATCATAGCTTGCTTCCAGAAGGAAGATGGACAGCATTGCATCACTAGGCTGCTGCCCCAGCCATATCTCAAAAGGGTAAATCATGGCCCTTTGTTGATAATACTATTTTCATTTGAAGAGTAAGCAATATTTCTGTTTCTGGCATTGATTTGAATTTCTGAAGAGGATTTTCATAATCTCTGACTTAGCCCAGTTAGAGCGCTGCTGTGCACTCTCTGTGGCCCTGGATTCCAACCCCAGCATCGCAAAGATGGGAGAAGACCCTGGCAGCCCACTCCCAGACAATCAGCCATCAAAAACCCTATGAATAGCAGAGAAGCACTGACATAGTGTCGAGGATAGCACAATATTGGGGAGTGTTTCATCCTGTTGTACATAGGGTTGCTATGAGTCAGACCTGACTTGATGGCACCTAACAACAATAGCAACAACAATTGTATGTTTATTTATTTATTTATTTATACCAATTTGTTCTTGTTGTTAGGTGCCATCGAGTTGAGATCCACTCATGATAACTATCAGAGGGTTTTCAATGGCTATTTCGGGATTGCCTAGGGAGTGGATTGCCACGTCTTTCTCCCACTTTTGTGGTGCTGGGAATTGAACTTGGGACCTAAGAGACAGCAGAGCGGCGAGCTACCAACTAAGCTAAATCCCAGCCAATTTATGCCAAGAGCAAGTACTAAAGAGTCAACAGCGTTTATCTTTTGGAGCACCCGTGAGTACAGCAAGCATGGTTTTTCGTGGTATCTTTAAACTTGTCCTCACAGCTGCCCTGAAAACGTTTTTGAAAGAGCCTGAGAGGCTTGTCTGAGTGGCTAAGGAGCACCTCTCTTTTGGTGAACCATCAAAACAAGTCACACACAAGCAAACGGAAGAGAGGTCTTGGGGGGGCCTGCGACGGGGGGAGGAAGGGCACAAGAGGATAAGAGGGAAGTCATCTGAGCAATGTACAACGGAATGCATATATGGAAATGTCACAATGAAATGCATGTCAGAATGAATCACATTAAGTTATACATTCAAAATTTCCAATAAAAGGAAAGAAGAACTAGTCATGCACAAAGGTGGGGGTGATCTTCACTTACCGAACCACCAACCCCGTCCACACCCTCAATTCAAGAGTTCACTTGGGAAGAGAAACTATACAGAAGCTGATATAATAAAAGGAACAATTTATCTTAGGTAGGAAGGGAAATGGGAGAAGAATCTAGCAACCCACTCCCAAAAACCAATCCACCATTGAAAACCCTACGGATAGCAGAGAAGCACTGACAAGAGCGTTTTGCCTGTTGTACATTGGGTTGCTATGTTTCAGACACTGACTTAACGGTACCTAACAACACAACAAAGAAGGGAAAATACAAGCAGAGCAGAAAGGAGAGAGGGGACTAGCAGAGGGAAGGGAAGTCTGCGGAAGGTGGGAAGGGGAGGGGAGTAATATACAGGGATAAAGGGGACAGGATAATCCCAATGCAGTCGCTGCAACTCCTTGAGCGCACGGGAAGTTCTACTACATGCTAATCACAAGGTTCCACAAACCTTGCAGGTTGATGAAGTGTAACCTAAAGTGATGTAATCGTTGCACGACAGAAACAGCAAATACTCTCTTACTCTGTACCCCACCAACATCTACCAATAATGGGAAAAGTAAATTAAAAAAAAACGAGTTCACTCGGGAGAGGCTGGAAAACATTCTCCACTGGATCAAACAATTTCCAGGCTCCTGATCTTCCCCTGGGCTCCTCCTTATACAGTGCAGCCTTAGCAAGAATGCCTCTAATTTGGTTGGCAAGGTCTTCCATTCCTGACTATCTGGTGGCCCTGGACAGTTGCACAGGTTCCTCATGCTCCAAAGCCCCGAGAGGAGGTCAGCTCCTCCCAGCCTGTCTCCAGCCAGGCTCTTATTGGGGGATTTCCCCACAGCCCCCCTCCTCCATGTGGTCCTTCTTGGTGATTTCCATCCTTACTCCCACTTGCCTGCTTGCTGCAGTTTGGGGGTTTGTGTCCCTCCAAAAGTCACACTGAAGCTCAATCCGCAAGGCCACCATGTCGGGAGCTGGGACCTTCGCGAGGCAGCTGAATTGGGAGGACTCCCCATCAGGAATGGGTTGGGTGACCTTATCAACAGGTTTGCCTGCAGCCATAGCCCTGTGGCATCTGATCCCATCAGATCTTGGAAGTTAAGCAGGGTCAGGCCTGGTTAGTACTTGGATGGGAGACCACCTGGGAACACCAGGTGCTGTAGGCTTGGGAGAAGGACCCGGCAACCCACTCCCAAAAATCAGTCTGCCTTTGAAAACTCTATAAACAGCAGAGAAACACTGACAATAGTGTTTCCCCTGTTGTACGCAGGGTCGCTATGAGTCGGATACTGACACGACGGCACCTAATAACAACATCAACTGGTTGGTCAGTGGCAGTCAGTCCCCTTGTGCCCTGCCACTTTTGGTCATGTGAGAACACAGCTCCCTGGGGGACACAGCATTCAGTGGCCATCTTCGTAGTGAGACAAGACCCTCTCCAGACACTGAACCTGCCGGCGTCCAGATCTTTCAGTCCCCAACCAACAGACCGTGATAAATAAATCTCTGTTGGTCACAGGTGACCCAGTTCAGAGCAGGTCTTACAGCAGCCAGAGCTGAGCCCGGCTCTGTTCTGAGCCTTCTCCCCTTAATCCCAGTTGTCTTGAAGAAAGGCCAGCTTGGCTGCACTCAGTCCTGCACACTTCTGCTGGGTTTTGACGCTGTCCGTGGTGCTGCCCAAGACTTTATTGAAAATTGGGCATCGGGTGCAGCCTTCCCAAGCTCTCTCCAGCGGAAAAGCATAGGCTACAGAGCAGGCAGCGCCAGGCTGCACATCCCAGCCTGCCAGCTGCCTACCATATGGCCTGCCGGATCCACCTTCAAAACCATGCAAAGCCAGGCCCTGGAATAATGACAGGTCAGGGGCTTGGAGCGTAGCTCAGGGATACAGCACATGGTTAGCATGCACAAGGCTCCGGGTTCAATCCGAGAGAGAGAGAGAGAGAGAGAGAGATAGAGAAAGAGATAGAGAGAGAGAGAGAGAGAGAGAGAGGAGAAAGAGGGAGAAAGGAGGGAGAAAGGAAGGAAGGAAAGAAAGAGGGAGGAAGGAAGGGAGGAAAGAGAAAAGGCCTGCAGCTGTACCATTGTGGTGTCTGATCGTGTCAGTTCCTGAAAGCTAAGCAGGGTCAGGCCTGGTTAGTCCTTCGATGAGAGACCGCCTGGGAACACCAGGTGTTGTAGGCTTGGGAGACAGACCTAGAAAGTCACTCCCAAAACAGTCAGCCATTGAAAACCCTATGAATAGCAGAGAAGCACTGACCATAGTGTTTTGCCTGTTGTATGTAGGGTCACTGAGTTGGACACCAACTTGATGGCACCCAACAACAACAACATATCTAGCAATATTAGGGTTGGGTCTGGTTAGTACTTGGATGGGAGACCACCTGGGAACACCAGGTGCCATAGGCTTGGGAGGAGGACCCGACAACCCCTTCCCAATAAATTCGCCATTGAAAACTCTATGAACAGCAGAGAAGCACTGACAATAGTGTTTTGCCTCTTGTACATAGGGTTGCTATGAGTCAGACACCAACTCAACAGCACCTAACAACAACAATTACATGTTAAGCATTCTAAACACTTAGGATCCTCTCATTCTTAACTGACACACAATAATTGTAGACATTTATGGGGTGTGGCATGACAGTTCAATGCATGTATGTAACATGTCATGACCAACAACAGGGTAAGCATCATTTCAACCTTGTTATCATTTCTTCATCCTTTAGGCCTTCAAAGTCTTCTCTCCAACTTATTCATGAAAAAATAACAGGGTGTCAGGAACCCCTGTGGGCTTACCGTGCTGTGGAACCCTAGAGCTGATTCCTCTGATCCAACTGCATTTTGACACTGTCTTTGAAGGGCCACATCGGCCACAGTAAGGGTGGCCTTTAATAAGATCTGGCCATCGCAAGGGCAAGATCCCCCAGCACCTCCCTCATGCGAGTTCAGGACCAGGACCCTCGTTCCGCTCACCATCTCTGGGAAGCCTTCCTGACTATCTAAGGCATTTCTTTCACTTGAGATCAATCAGAAACGTCCAAAGCAAGAACTCCATTATTCCTATCAAAATGGTCACTTGCTCCCTTAAATACAGCTCCGCCCACTCCATGGCTACCAGAACTCATCACATTTTAAGGATTTATTAGCATCCCGACTCCTTGAAAGCCAGGGCCTGAGCACAAGTTCCCGTGGCATAGCCAGCAAAACCCAGAGCAACACCAAACTATGCAGGGAACATTGATTCGAAAAACAAATGGCTAAAGGGTCCGTCCTTTTGGCTTCCTTAAGCTCGCCTGGTTCTCTGGTGTTAATAAGCATCACAGTCCTTGCAGTACACAGTCTGCCTTGGTGATCGGAAGCCACAAATTTAGCACAGGTGAAACTCCAAGAACCAGGGATCCAAACCAAACCAGAACCCAAACCTTGAACCTGTTCTGATTCAAGGATTGAAAAAATTTTTTTTCTGAACCTGAACCTAAAGGCAAAGCCAGTGAAAACTGGGTTCAGGTTCAGCTTTCAATGCTTGGTTTGTCTGTTATTATTAGCTATTTAAAACTTGAAGAAAATATTGTTCATCTATCCACACATAGGATTAAAGTTTTAAACCTGAACCCAAGCCCTCTACATTTTAATATTTTGAATTCCCAATCAGAGCGCAATTTTTCCTGGGTTTGAAGCCCTGGTACGAACAGGGCCAGGGGGTCCAGTCAGTTTGGGAAATGCCAGACGCTAGGTCTTTCTTCGAGCAATTCATTTTATCCATTGGCAGAGAGAAGGCTGTGGGGGCTCTTAAATTTGCAAAGTAAATAAATAAAAATAATTGTAATGCTTGGTGAAATGTGCATGAAAACACATTTTTTTTTGCTTGTCATTGTTTTTTGTCAGCAGATCTATTTAGAGGGGCCAGAATAAGGTCCCTTAATACCAGCTGTGCCATTAAAAACCCTATGAACAGCAGAGAAGCACTGACAATAGCGTTTCTCTTGTTGTACGCAGGGTTGCTATGAGTCGGATACCGACTCCACTGCACCTAACAACAACACCGCCAGCTGATGCCCTCGTGCCATTTCAGGCAAGGTTACTGACAGCAGCTTCTCGGCTCTCCAGGCTCGTTTTGGCACCGAATCTGCCCCTGGAAGGCTGCCCCGGCTCTGCCAAGGAGGCTCTGCCAGCTGCTTAGAGAAACAGACAATGGCTCCCTTGTGTCCTTTTAACTGGCAGGCAGTTGGTGGTGAGCTGGAAACGTGGAAAGCTGCATCTGAGTTATTCTTAGCACAGAGGTCAGAGGGCACGGGTGCGGGGGCCAGTAGGAGCTTTGCTTCCTCAGGAAAATCCTCCAAGGAATGCTGCCCGCCCCCCAGGGTCCCTTTACAGGACCTCCTGCCATTTGCTTTGCGTCACCGCCTCCTCTGGGAACAGGCTTGAAAGGTCCTCATGAAAGGCTAATGACTTGCTTGGGCCTAGCACAGACATTTTTGTTTTTTGGTTTTTTTTTGGCAGTACTGGGTGTTGAACCCAGGGCCTCGCGCTTGCGTGCTCTGCAGGTGCTGGACCACTGAGCTGCACCCTCAGCCCATTTTTTTTTTTACTTTTTGAGACAGGGTCTCGCTAAGTTATGCAGACTGCCTCTGGTCTCGAACTTGCGATCCTCCTGCCTCTGCCTCCCAAGCCCCTGGGATGACAGGCGTGCGCCACCGCGCCCGGCTATTACAGACTGGTTTTTAATTACCGGCCAACGTGGGAAGCAGAGTCAGAGGTGACCCCATTTCTGGATCTCCCCAGATCCTTCCGGAAGTCAAGCAGATGAGCTGGGATGAGGCAAACCTAATGGCGATTATCTTTAAAAAGGAGCCAGCGAGGGTCAGGGACCCACCCCACCTGAGCTGGCTGGCGTGGCTGGAAGAAAGAAGAAGCGTCCAGCACTTTCCGAGCCAGCTGGCCCACCTGGCCCTTACATTAGCCCTGCGAAGGCCAGATGGGGGGGCAATGATGCAAGGGGGCTCCTGAGGGCCCCTGGGCTACCCACCAACACCTCCCCGACAAACCAGGGCGATGAGTGGGCAGATGGGGTGAACTGGGTGGAGTCCTGGAGCTTCGTCTCCACAGGGTGGGTAGGGCAGGATCTGCTTTCTGAAGCCAAGCAGGGCCTCCAGGATAGGGGACAGCAA
Source organism: Pedetes capensis (assembly GCA_007922755.1). NCBI lineage: Eukaryota > Metazoa > Chordata > Mammalia > Rodentia > Pedetidae > Pedetes > Pedetes capensis. The sequence continues at coordinate 57,429 of VMDO01011843.1, read as the reverse complement.
GTGTCTGCTGGCATCAGGGGCAAGCTCAGAAGAGCATCCCAGGAGGCAGAGAGAAAAGGGAATCCACCAGTGCCAGGGTGAGGCCACAGGAAGTGCAGGGAACACAGGACTGGAGGCCGACCTTGATCCTTCTTGCTTTCAATTTATTTATTTATTTATTTATTTATTCATTCATTCATTCATTCATTTTTGTGGTACTGGGGTTGAACCCAGGGCCCCATGCTTGCATGCTTTGCAAGCCCTGGACCACTTTGCTACACCCCCAGCTCATGTTTTTAGTTTTTGAGACAGGGTCTCACTAAGTTACACAGACTGCCTCTGGTCTCGAACTTGCGATCCTCCTGCCTCTGCCCCCAGTCGCTGGGATTACAGGCATGGCCACCATGCCCGGCCCTTCTTGCTTTCTTTACACACTACATATTTCCCAGCCCTAACCACAGATGGTTCTAGAAATCATGATGACCTGATACCATGTCCACCCCAGGTTCCAGATGGGACCACATGCTGGCCCTCATAGAGCGGGCAGAGTGCCTCCGAGGACTGACCAATCCAGGGCATGAGAAAGAAAGGTATAGAGACGTACAGACCTGGGGCTGGGATTTAGCTCAGTTGGTAGAGCACTGCTCTGCAGTCTCTGAGGTCTGAGGTTCGATTCCCAGCACCCCAAAAATGGAAGAAGGATGTGGCAATCCACTTCCGAGGCCATTGCGGAAAAAACATCCATTGAAAACCCTATGAGGGTCACCTTGAAGGCACCTAACAACGATACCCGCCTTGTCTGTGGCCATACCACCCTGAAGGCGCCCGATCTCATCTATCTCCGAAGCTAAGCAGGGTCAGGCCTGGAGAGTACTTGGATGGGAGGCATAGAGACCCCAGGACAGGGTGTGGCACCAGAGGACCAAGGGAAGCGTGTCAAAGGTCAGAGGCCAACTTGGCAAACAGCAAAGTCTTCCTACCAGGGAAATGAAAATCACACAGAACAATGACCATAGCTGATCAAAATGCATTGAATGCACAGGGGTTTATGAGTTTTGTTGGTTTGTTTTGGTGGTCCTGGGCATCGAACCCAAGGCATCACGCATGCTGGACAAGCATTCTAGCACTGAGCTGGGCCCTCAGGTCTTCTTCCAATGTTACTTTGAAGCAGAGTCTTGCTATGTAACCCAGGCTGGCCTCGCCCTCAAGATCCTCCAGCCTCAGCCTCCTGAGTAGCTGGGATGACAAGCAGGTGCCACAAGACCCAGCTGGGCTTATGAGCTTCTAATGACATTTAGTAAAGCACAAATGGAGGGGGTGGAGGGAGAGACAGAGACGCAGAGAGAGAGACTCGGTCACTATTCAACAGCAGAGATAACCAGGGTCCACCCACACCGCAACTTATCAACTACAGGGAAAGACGTCAGCAGCTGCCTTCCCTTTCCTGCACGCTGCTTTCTCTCCAGGAAAACAAAGAACACGAGCTGAGGAGGGAAAGGAGCTTTGCATTAAAGAAGTCAGACTATTAAAGAGGTGAAAATGCCCTGTGGTGGCCTTCAATGTATGAAATCCAGAAAATGTGGGGCGCCGGCTTGGAATCACTAGCCTAGGAGGAGGTATAATGGGGATGCCCACTCGGGTTATCCCCACAGCACTGCAGCCCTGTTGGGATGCAGACGGTTCTCTGTGGTGCTGCTAGGGGACCCCAACTGCATACAACATTTCCCTGCATTGATAAACAGGATCACCTGCAGAGCATTCTGAATGAAATTGTTGTTGTTGTTGTTGTTGTCGTTGTTGTTGTTGTTGTTAGGTGCCATCAAGTCAGATCGGTATCCGACTCATAGCGACCCTCATAGGGTTTTCAATGGCTGTTTCGGGATTGCCTTGGGAGTGGATTGCCAGGCCCTTCTCCCATTTTTGTGGTGCTGGGAATTGAACTCGGAACCTCAGAGACTGCAGCGCAGCACTCTACCCACTGAGCTAAATCCCAGCCCTGTTGTTGTTAGGTGCCCTCAAGTCGGTGTCCGACTCATAGCAACCCTATGTACAACAGGAGAAACACTATTGTCAGTGCTTCTCTGCTGTTCATAGGGTTTTCAATGGTAGATTGATTTTTGGGAGTGGGTTGCCAGGTCTGTCTCCTGATCTGAATGAAATAGGCAGTTAAAATGCAATGGGAAAGAAGGCCCACCATATCCACTTGGGAGCTCGCAAATGATCATACCCTTTTGGAATGGGGCGTTCAGGGGCCCTATCATGAGGGATTAGCGTGAGGTGTGATGGGGGCACTGGCCCCCTGAGCCCAGCGCAAGGTCTGCAAGCGGCTGTGTTTCTCAGAGGTGCATTAACAGATGGGCGAGTGGAATTCAGGCCGCACAGATGAAACTGGGGTAGAAACTGCCGCGGGCAGCCCAGTGCAGCCCTGAGTTGCGGTGCACGCGGGCAGCCAGCCATGCCGCCCAGGTTCCTAGACCTGAGACCACAGTTTGCTGGAGCGGAACAAGCCCCTGCCTTTCAGGTACCACTGCAGGGCTGTCTTCAGCGTCTGTCGGGTGTGGAGTACCGCGGATCTGCCCGGATCCCCAGGCAGGGGGAGCCCTGCCCGTCAGGAGCAGGGCTAAATGGTTCCTGGAAACTGAGTCACCTTTGCCCTGCACACTGAGGTTTTACCAGTTTGCCCACTTTGGCATGGCAGGTGGGTGTCTGGAGGGGACGCTGCAGGTGACGTGCCCACTGCCTGCACATCTTGAAGGCAGGGGAGGTCAGGGGATGGACTTCCGAGGCATCACAGTGCATGGAAGTGGCTGGGAGCGTGTCAAGTTGACGTAAAAGCTGGGGAGATAAAGCGTGGTGCACACCTGTCATCACAGCTACTTGGGAGGCTGAGGCAGGAGGATCCCAGGTTTGAGGCCAGAGGCAGCCTGGGCAACTTAACAAGACTCTGTCTCAAAAAATGCAGAAGGGAGGGGGAAAATGAGCAAGGGACCATGTGACATATATATGGAAACGTCAGGAGGAAACCAAGTTGTACCCTAAAAATTACTAATAAAAAAAGGAAAGAAGAAAGGGAGATGGGGCTAAGGGCACAGCTCAGTGGTAGAGCATTTGCCTACCGGGCACAATGCCCTGGGGTCAATCCCCAGCTGGCAAAAATTAAAACATTTAAAATTTGAAGCACATGACCCCAAGCTACTATTTCTTTCTAAATTTGTAGACAAGGATTCTAAAACTCTAATGTATCAACAATCTTACCGAAAGTATGAGCTGTATTTCATATCCACTGAGCAGTGACAAGCCGGCAGCAAGCTGTGTCACCCTGGGCCTCACCTCCTAGCTCAGTCCCCACCAGCCCAGAGAGCGCCCTGCTCCCTGCCACTCTGTCACCTGATGAACTGTCTGAGTCAGCGACAGAGCAAGAGCTAAAAGCCCAATCTAGAAGGGATGGACTTGCAAGTAGTAATTATATATTCTCAATGTGAAAATTGCTCGAGATGAGACTCACAATCTATTTGAGTACACATCAATAATGCACTTGTAATTGGCGTACTTTTATAGCAGCCTTCCCATTTTAAGAACTGACTTAGGACAAGTAAGCAAAAACTGCCAACCAAATACAAATGAGATCACACTTCTTGCTCATCTCTTATGTGCCACTTTCTGTGCCTGACTCTTGCCACATACTGCCATGGTGAGTTTTCAAAATAATTAAGTGCACTGTCCTAACACCTGCCTTGAAAATCTGGTATATTGGACTTACTCATTGACACATTCCATCCAATGACCCTCCCTCCAAACATTTCCGTTTGCTTTCTGATTTGAAATTCATTTTCTAACTTTTTTTTTTTTTTTGGAGGTACTGGAGGTTGAACCAGGGCCTTGTGCTTGCATACTCTGCAAGTGCTGGACCACTGAGCTGCATCCCCAGCCCATTTTTTCTTTTGCTTTTTGAGACAGGGTCTCGCTAAGTTACGCAGACTGCCTCTGGTCTCAAACTTGCGATCCTCCTGCCTCCGCCTCCTGAGGCACTGGGATTACAGGCGTGCGCCACCGCGCCCAGTGCTAGAAATAATTATTTGAGGAAACAATAAACCTTGGCTCTACCTCACTCCACAGATAAAAATTAATTTGAAGTGGATTACCAACTGAATGTGGATGCTAAAATATTCACCTTTTAAGAACACAGCAAATTTAAAAAGAGTGTGCTCATGCATGCGCTAAGCAAACACTTCTTCAAAAGGACACCAAAGCCCGAAGCACCCAAGAAAACACAGTGGACTAACTGGACTTCTGAAGAACTTGGCTTCATAAAAGACATCAGTAGAAGCCAAGCGCGGTGCCGCACGCCTGTCATCCCAGAGACTCGGGAGGCAGAAGCAGGAGGATCATGAGCTCGAGGCCGGAGGCAACCTGCATAACTTAGCAAGGCCCTGGCTCAAGATAAAAGAGTCATAAAATGGGCTGGGGGTGCAGCTCAGTGACAGACAACTTGCAAAGTCTACGTGAGGCTCTGGGGTCAGTCCGCAAGTCGTGCAAAAAATTAAAAAAAAGAAAGAACTAAAGAAAAACCATCGTTAATGAGGCATCTGGAGGACATGAGAGCCTGCGGGACTCAGGGCCAAGGAGACAGATGCAATCAGGAAGCTCGGATGTCTGCCATGCGGTAATGAAGTCCCTGCCTCGGAACCAGGCAGCTTTTTTCTCCTTCCAGATTCCACGGAACTAGGCAAGGCCAACTTGTTAGCCTGCCAACAAGGTGAGATCTCCGACTCCCGCAATTCTTGACAGGTCAGAGAATTCTGAAGTAACACAGGAGTTGGAAGTTCTCCGATCTCTACCCAGAGAGTCTAAACTAAAGGAAGACTTGGAAGGCCAGGCCCAGCACTGGGCACAGGAGGCTGCGTCCCAGAGACCCTGGAGGTGTGGCCGGCAGCAACAACCCGCAAGAGTGTCCACCCCTTTCCCTTGCCGGCTCCCAGTACCACTGGCAGATTTGTGGCTTCCAACACCACAAAACCAGAAGACACCCCACCGCTTCATATGGCAAAATGAACACACCAAGGCTAAACACATCTACGAGTCCTAACGAGCAGTGTTGTTAGGTGCTGTGGACTCAGTTCCAACTCACAGTGACCCTAAGTACAGCGTAACAAAACATTCCCTGGCACTGGGCTACACTCGTGATCTTTTCCTGTTTGAGCCCACTGTTGCAGTTACTGTGTTTCTTCTCATTTTGAGTCATGCCACATCAGCAAAAGGACGTCCCAGGGACTTTACTCCATTCCTGTCATTAAGGTTGACTCTACTTTGAGGAGGCAATGCTTTCCCAGTCATCTCTTAAACGCCTTCCAGCCTGGGAGGCTCATTTTCCAGCACTATATCTGACAGTGCCTCTCTGCTAGTCATAGGGTCTTCAATGGCTGATTGTTTCGGGAGTAGGCTGCCGGTCCTTCTCCCTAGTCTACCTTAGTCTGGAAGCTCAGCTGAAACCTGTCCACCATGGGTGGCCCTGCTGGCATCTGAGATACCGGTGGCACAGCTTTCACCATCACAGCCACACAGGAGCCCCGACAACAGGACAAGCTGCCAGCCACGTGGGGGAATAAGCAGTCCCTCTCTTGTATCCCCAGCGCCAGCCCCCAGAGAGCCTTGAGCGCTTCATGTCTATTTATTAATGAGAGGCCAGTGGGGAAATGCGCTACCATGAGCGATGTGTTCCCAAAGTAAACAGAGAGAAAGCAAGCCCATCAAAGCAAACAGAGGCATCGGGAGCTCTGAGAACAGCTTCAAAAAGAGCGCTTAATATCCTCGGAGAGACGGCAGTGATTGAACGGTTGGAATAACAGTGGGCTGCTGGGAAAAGGAAGAATCCAAGGAAAAGAAAGATCTTCTAGGGGAAATAAATCAGCACAGAGCTGGAAGGTAAACTGGAAAGGTTTCTTAAGATCCAGCACGCAAACGAAAAGAGAAGTGATATAAAAGAGAAAGACGGTAAGGTGGGGAAGAGAATTTGTCACAGAAGCAATACAAAACCACATTTCCATAATGAAAAGATTCGGTTCTGCAGATACCGGATTCAGATGTGCTGGCACAGTGCAAGGAAATAGGCAATACCTAGGGTGAAAACGCCTGCAGCCGTAGCCCTGTCGCATCCGATCCCACCAGATCTCAGAAGTTAAGCAGGGTCGGGCCTGGTTAGTCCTTGGATGCGAGACCGCCTGGGAACACCAGGTGCTGTAGGCTTGGGAGACGGACCCGGCAACCCACTCCCAAAAATCAATCCACCATTGAAAACCCTATGAACAGCAGAGAAGCACTGACAAGTGTTTCACCTGTTGTACAGAGGGTCACTGTGAGTCGGATCCTGACTTGACAGCACCTAACAACAACAATAACAGAGTGAAAATATGTCAACACAAAATTCCAGAACATGAAGGGAGAAGAAAATTTTCAGTTTGTGGCTGAGCGTAAGGGGGTTGGGCCAAGATGCAGGTCATGATCAAAGGAGCCTAAGTGGCCGGGCGTGGAATTCATCCACAAGCAACACCAGGTGGGGACTGATGTTTGTGCAGCGTGGCAGAAATTATTTCCCATCAGTGAGGGAAGACATTTCAGACACTCAAGGATTCAAAACAATCAGAGTCCACACAGTGTCCCTAAGGGAGGCCCTGGAGAAGGTGCCAAAATGAGGGATCGGAAGGACACAGCCTGAGAAGACCTGCCCCAGGGCCCTGGGACTGGAGCCAAGACAGGGGAGGTCAGGCTTCCTGGGATCAGGGTGCAGGTCGGAGGCCAGCGGGAGGCAGCCTTGGGGACAGGTGGAGGAGACTGGTGGGATTCCATGGCCACGGAGGGCGGATGAGGGGCTCAAGCCACAGAGATGTCTTACGGTTCCATTAGAGTCCCCAAGAAAAGTACGTCCAGGACGCCAGGCACTACTGTCTTTTTAAAAAGAAGCAAATACCAGCCAGGTACAATGGTGCTCACCTGTCATCCCAGCAGCTCATGAAATAGAGGCAGGAGGATCACAAATTTGAGACCAGAGGCTGTCTGCGTAACTTAGCGAGACCCTGTCTCAAAAAAGTAAGAAAAATGGGCTGGGGGTGCAGCTCAGTGGTCTAGCACTTGCAAAGCATGCAAGTGCGAGGCCCAGGGTTCAACCCCCAGTACCACAAAAAAATAAAATAAAATAAAATGAGGCAAATACTTCCTGGACATAAGAATTTCTCCTTTCCCTCCAAAATATCAGCAAATCCCCCTACGAGCTGAGAAAGTGATTTAAGCAAATTTTGTTTTATAATTGTTTGGTGAACATGGTGGCAGACAGGCCACAGAGAGGGAGGGAAGACAGGGTAAGAGAGCTAAAATCTAGGCTTCTCTAGGATTGTTGTAAAATAAGTAATCCGAGTCGGGGGGTGGCTCAGTGGGAAAGCATTGCCTCCCATACACAAGATCCTGGGCTCAATCCCCAGATGTTTTTGTTGTTGTTGTTGTTAAGTGCGTTGAGTCAGTGTCTGACTCATCATGACCCAACGAACAACAGGAGAAACACTATTATCAGTGCTTCTCTGCTATTCATAGGGCTTTCAGTGGCTGATTGATTTTGGGGAGTGGGTTACCACGTCCTTCTCCCAAGCCTACAGCACCTGGTGTTCCCAGGTGGTCTCCCATCCAAGGACTAACCAGGCCCGACCTTGCTTAGCTTCAGAGATCTGATGGGATCAGATGCCACAGGGCTATATGGCTGCAGGCTTGAATCTGTTGGTTTTTTTGTTTTTGTATTTCACCTTATAGTTGATGTGACTCCCTCAGCGTGCTGTAACTTTTAGCATTAATACAATTTTATACAAGTTGGCTATCCTAATCTAAAAATCCAAAATGTGAGATTTTCCAAAATCCAAAACTCTTTTTGTGTGTGTGTGTGTGGTGCAGGGGATTGACTCAGGGCCTGTGCATGTGAGACAGGTGCTCTAGCACTGAGCTGTATCCCCAGTCCCCAAATCCAAAACTTTTTCAGTGGTGACATGATGCCCCAAATGGAAAATTCCATCTCATAGTTTAAAATACAATTTTAATGTACAACATGATTTAAAATATTATATAAGATTATCTTCTGGCTGCGTATATAAGATGTGTGTTTGTTGTTGTTGTTAGGTGCCCTCGAGTCAATTCTGACTCATAGCAACCCTATGTGCAACAGAGCAAAACACTCTTGACACTGTGCCATGCCCGGCACTATGTCAGTGCTTCTCTGCTATGCATAGGGCTTTCAATGGCTGATTGATTTTTTGGGAGTGGGTTGCCCTGTCCTTCTCCCAAGCCTACAGCACCTGGTGTTCCTAGGTGGTCTCCCATCCAAGTACTAACCAGGCCCAACCCTGCTTAGCTTCCAAGATCTGATGGGGTCTGATGCCACAGGGCTACGGCTGTAGGATAATCCTCAGTAGGGTAAAATAATCCAAAGTGTTCATGTGTCACTAGGCACATGCAGAGAGGGAATTCTTTCAAGAACCGAAAGTGACTCAGGTTCAGGAACAGGGGGCGACTCTGATATTCTTTTCAGGACTTTTGCAATTATTTTATTCTTTAAACTATGAGAATTTAAGTTATTTAATGAACCTAAATTTTAAAGAGCCTGCCACTGCCATTTTCCTATGTTACTCTAGGGATCACAACTAGTATTTTAAGTTTTAATAATCTAGCTCATATTAATACCAAATTAATTTTAATAATATGCAAAACCTTTGTGCCTGTGTAGATTCATTCCCTCTCCACCTTTGTGCTATTATCAGACTAACTGAATCGTTTTTACCTTATAATGATCATCAAAAGAGTGTAATTATTGCTTTCTGCTGTTTTCTTTTAATTTAAATTTAAATTATAAACAGAAATACACATAATGGGAGAGGGAATCGCATTTGCCTGTTTAGTTCTATTCACTAGCTATTTCTTCTATGTTGTTGTTGTTGTTTGGTGCCGTCGAGTCGGTATCTGACTCATAGCGACCCTCACAGGGTTTTCAATGGCTGAGTGCTTCGGGATTGCCTTGGGAGTGGATTGCCAGGTTCTTCTATTTCTTCTATAGACTTGATTTACTAGTGATTTTTTCCACTTTAGTCTGAAGGACTCTTTTAGTACTTCTTACAAAAGATCTGTTAGTGATAAGTTTTTTTTAGTTTTGTTTATCTGGGAAGGTCTAAATTTCATCTTCATTTTTGAACGACTGCTTTCTTAGTTATAAAATTCTTTTGTGATGGTCTTTTTTTTTTTTTCGTACTTTATCTATTTTGCTACTCCTGACTTCTATCAGAGTTGAGTACAAATTAATTGTTTAACTTACTGAGAATAACTTGTACATGATGAGTTGCTTCTCTTTGTTGCTTTTGAGTTTCTCTCTGGCTTTTGTCAGATTTATTATGTTGTGTCTGGTATGGACCTCTGAGTTTTCCCTATCTGGTGTACATTGAGATTCTTGGATATGTAGATCAATGGTTTCCATCAAATTTAGGAAGCTCCTGGAATTATTTTTGCACATAGCCTTTCTGTTCCCCTATCACTCTCCTCCCCTTCTGGGACTCCCATGATGTATATGCTTACGCAGAGCAAATGCTGAGTCACAGGTCTCTGAGATTCTTGATTGTTCTTCACTTTGAATTTTCTATTACTCAGATCGGGCAATCTTTTCTTTTTATTGGAAATTTTTAATGTACAACTTAATGTGATTCATTCTGAGATGCATTTCATTGTGACATTTCCATATACGCATTTGTTGTACATTACACAGATAAGTTCCCCCTTACCTTCTTGTGCACTTCCTCCCCCTGTCCCACCCCCCACCTGCCAAGTCCCCCCCACACCTGCCAAAGACCTCTCTTCCACTTGCATGTCTTTTTGTGGAAATATTTTTTTATATATTCTTGGATCCCAATTCTGTTTAAGATCGAAACTTTTTCTATAGTGAGCTATCTTTTTATGTTGTCAGTACTATTACCTAAATTTTCTAGCCCATCCATATTATTACCATTTTTTGGTATTATTGGTGTTGTTATAATTATTTCCAGGACTATGAAAGTTGGGCTGTTCACCCTGAGGTCACACCCTCCTCCGTTCCTTACCACTCCTTGTTCCTCCTCTTGACTGACCAATGTTCATGCCCACAGATGCGTGCTTCTGTTAGTTTACCTCTGCTGCTGAATGCCTTCAATGAATTTTTCATTGCCAACATGGTGGCTTTTCGACATCAGAATTCTGCCTCGATTCATTTTTTATGAGCACCATCACCTTTGTTACATTATTCACACACGGTTTCCTTTCCTTCTTTGACCATATTTAAAGCACCTATTTAATGTCTAGTGACTGGACTTCCTCGGGGGCAGTTTATATACTGAGTGAATCTTTCTCACCTGAATAGGAGCCATTCCATCTTGGTCCTTTGCTTGTCTCATGACTTCTTGTTTGAAACAGGAGACTTTAAATAATGCAGCTGTGGAAATCAAATTCCTTTTCCTTGTGGGTCTGTTGCTCCTCTTTCTTATTGCTGTGTTTGTTACCATTTCTTTAGTGACTTCCCTACACTAATTCTGCAACACCTTCGTTCTTTGCTCGGTCTGATCGTTCACCTCTCTGCTGGGTTATCTTAATGGTACCGTTCAGTGGTTAGACAGAGATTTCATGAAATACCTACAAGTAATAAATCTACCAACCTTTGGAAAGGTGTTCTCTGGCATGTTGGGTGGCACAACGGCAGTGTCAAAATAGACATAGTACAGCTCCATCTTCTCCTCCCCTCCTTGCTTACGCAAAGCCCCAAAGCCAGCGTGAGATGAGCACAGGCCTTCTTAAGTCATCTCTGGTCAGCTGTGCATCACTGGACATTCTCAATGCCCTGAAAATATGCTGGCCTTCTAGATTCCCAAGGAGATTTGGGGTCTTCTCAAAGTCCCTTTTGTGTGTGTGTGTGTGGTACTGGGGGTTGAACCCAGGGCCTCGCGCTTGCATGCTCTGCGAGTGCTGGGCCACTGAGCTGCACACCCAGGCCATATTTTTGCTTTTTGAGACAGGGTCTCTCTATGTTACACAGACTGCCTCTGGTCTCGAACTTGTGATCCTCCTGCCTCCGCCTCCCCAGCCGCTGGGATGACAGGTGTGCACCACCGCACCCGGCTCTTTTCAAAGTCTCTTTATGGGTTTCTCATTCCTCCGATTACTCCCTCAAACTGTTTTGGGGGCTGACTTTTGTTCTGTCTGACTTTGCCCTGAATTTTGTTGTATCTCGAGCAGGTGTTGTGCTAAACAATTGTTTTCAACAAATACCACTGGGGAAAAGGATACTTGTACCAGGAAAAAGCTCTGTATTTTGTTGGTTGGTTGGCTTTTTGTTTCTAAGACAAGGCCTCCCAATGTAGCCCAGCCTGGCCTTGAACTGGAGACTCAGCCCTGGCGACCTTGAATTCAAGATCTCCAGCCTCAGCCTCTGCAGAGCTGAGATTACAGGCATCTGTCACTACGCCTGCTCTTGAATTTTTTTATATGGTTTTATATATTTAGTTAATTTATTTTTGCAGTGCTGGGGACGGAACCCAGGGCTTTACACACTTGGCAAGCTCTCTACCGCTGTATTCCCAGCCCCTTGGAAAGCTCTCACTTAGGTCCAATAAGGACAGGTTCTGCAAATAGGACTTTCATTGTACCAACCAAGCAGCTTGAATGATGGCAGTTCTCTGAGAATGTAACTTTAGTGTCACTCCAACCCCATTCTTCCTGTCCAGTGGCTACTGGGCTGCTGGTTTTCACCATAATTAGGGGCCTTTTGGTTTTTAAGGCTATCATAGGTCTGGTAAAGGGAGAATGGAGACAGAGCCAGCCAAAATGCTACAAATTCAGCATTCTTACCATTCTCCCCAATTAAATGCTACTCATATTATTGCATGGGAGAAGGACCCGGCAACCCACTACCTAAAAACAATCAGCCATCAAAAATCCTATGAATAGCAGAGAAGCACTAACGATACTATTTCACCTGTTGTACGTAGGGTTGATATGAGTCGGGCACTGACTTGATGGCATCTAACATCAGCAGCATATTATTGCAAGCTTTTTGTTAATTTCCGTATTTCTGAAAAGGCTGATTTAACAGATATTTTCATTCATTTTATTAGAGATGTGTAATTTTGGAGGCTTTTACTCCACCATTCTCCTTACAGTTTCTTAGGGCCCAAAGCCTCTGGGTTTTACTGAAATGTCTTCCAAAAAGTGGCAAAACACTGTCTTATCTTTTTCTGTTGAGAAGTAAGTTTTCCCTTTTCTAGTTACTCCTGTATACTCTGAAGATCTAATTTTGGTAGTGTGCTGCACTGCACTCTCTGAGGACCTGGGTTCAATCCCCAGCACTGTAAAAACAGGAGAAGGGCATGGCAATCCACTCCTCAAACAATCAGTCATTGAAAACCCTACAAGGGTTGCCATGAGTGGGACCCGACTTGACAGCAGCTAAGAACAACAACAAAGTTTATGGTCAATAAATATATGTACAGATTGAGAGAGAAATCAGTTTTTTAAAAGGATTCAAAGTTGCCTTTCCACCCAACTCGTGATTTAGAAGCCATATTTCCAGGGTGAGTCATTTAACATTTTACATCCTGGTTATGGTCAGTCTCCCCAAAACATCCTTCCGGCTTTAACACATCTGCCATTTCTCAGGTCTCAACAAGAGATGCCCTCACAGCTTTCCACACACCGTCATCTCAAAGGCTGTCATGAAATACCATCCTGCCCCCAGAATGCCTGATTTCCCAGGCCCTTATCTAATCATACGACAACTTCCTTCATAAAATTCTCTTGTGATAAACAGAATGAATTTTAACCTCTGAGAATAACTGATGAGCTGTCATGAGACTAATCTGATCTTTACAGCGGGCTTGCGCTGAGCGCTCTTGCGCTGCTTCTTCCTATGACACCCAATTGCCCTTCTCCATGACCACAAAAGAGTGGCTGAGGTGATAAGGCCCATCAGGCCCTAGGGAAGACTGGCTTGTCCAGAATCCTGATCTGTAGTCACATGAATTCGATCCAGATGGCAGTTACGTACAATGGGGGCATTTGAGGTGTCCACGACGGGACTCTTATCTATGACAGAATGCTCATCAAAAAAAATATTATAAGGAATAAGGTATCAAGAGAAAAATAGGAGAACCAAATGGCTTTGACCACCCAGAATTCTGTCATGATGTTGTAAATTGTGAAATCCTTGACGGTAATTTCAAATTACAAAGAAACTAGACATGGTTTTAAAATCAAGGAGGAAGTAGAAAATATTTTTCAATCACTTCTTTTCTCAACAAACACCAAAGAGGAAAAGAGGCTGGATGGTAAATGCTAGTTAAACTAAACATATTTTAAACCTATTCAAATATTGAAAACAGAGCTCTTGGCAAATAAAAACGAGAGATGACTAAGGATAGGCAGAAAGAGAAAATGAGCTACTAAAAGGTAGTGGATAGGTGAAAAGGGGCCTAGAAAACAGGAAAATAGATTCATGTTGCCATACTACTGCTGGGTCTTGATATTATCTTATTAATTGTATTCTGAATATGTTGTTGTTTTTAGGTGCCATCGAGTTGGTGTCCGACTCATAGCGACCCTACGTACAACAGGCAGAACACTATTGTCAGTGCTTCTCTGCTATTCATAGGGTTTTCAATGGTGGATTGATTTTTGGGAGTGGGTTTCTGGGTCCTCCTAAGCCTATGGCACCTGGTGTTCCCAGGTGGTCTCCCATCCAAGGACTAGCCAGACCTGACCCTGCTTAGCTTCCGAGATCTGATGGGATCGGATGCCATAGGGCTACGGCTGCAGGCATTGTGAAAATACACACATGTTGTTCAGGGTCAAAGATTCATTCCTTATTAAACACTTCCCAGGTAAATACCACATTTGCTTCCTCCTCTCATGCTAGGCCTCGTCCCTAGTGACTCAGGAAGAGGTGAGCTAATTGCCCTTTGTGCGCCCTGGACACCTCACAGGTGACCAAGAAGGAAAACTGGTTTTTTCTGCTTATGAAGAAGAAGGAAGCAGCCGTCCCTCAGAGCTCCTGAACGATTTCTCCAGGAACAATGGGTGTGAGTCTCAGGGAGGGGAACAGAAGTTCTGAGGGGTCAGAGAGCCCTGGCAATGTCTGGAAGTCTTCAGTTCATTCCCCCTTAAAATGCAGACGCCGAGGAAGACAGATACTGCGTTCTTCCTGGGACTATGAAGCATAGCCTCGCACCTACGCGGGGCTCCACCACTTACAATCATCTCTGTGGAGGGAAGACATGTTTGATGGCCTTTCACTCCAGAGTCATTTGCTAACTCCATTTGGCTTATGTGGGCTGGGACTCAGGGAAACAGCACTTTTACAGGAACAATAAGAATCTCAGGAAAGTCCTTTACTCCCACAATCCCAAAGCGAAGAATGTCAGACATGAGAGGCTCACCTTGCCCCCACCACCATTCCACCACACGTGCCCTCCGAGGGAGGAACCCTGAACGTATTTTTCTGGGCAGGCAACCACAGCAACAATAACAACAACAACAACAAAAACTCTATAAATACTCATAATTTCCCACCAAATATGAGAGATCCCCCAAAAACCTTATGATAAAGCTTTCTGATCTGTCCATCCTACCCACCAGCACATACCTATAGGCATTTGAATGACCCACTACTTAAGTACACAACCCCCAAAAAATCAGGGAATTCACATCGTGAACCACAAACAGAACAAATATATAAATAACTAACATAAAGTGCAGAGGACAATATTAAAGTAACTGTAATGAGTATCGCCTGCAGCCATAGCCCTGTGGCATGCGATCCCGTCAGATCTCGGAAGCTAAGCAGGGTCGGGCCTGGTTAGTCCTTGGATGGGAGATGGCCTGGCCTAGGCTTGGGAGAAGGACCTGGCAACTCACTCCCAAAAATCAATCCGCCATTGAGAACCCTATGAACAGCAGAGGAGTACTGACAATAGTGTTTCACCCGTTGTATGCAAGGTCGCTATCAGTTGGATACCGACTCGATGGCACCTAACAACAATAACAAATAGTGTCGGCAGAAAGATAAAAGTAGTGCGTCCATGAAACAAGAGCAAGACACTATTAAAAAGGAACACTCATACAGCAGGAAGATAAATGTCAAAATGAACAGGATGAGAGAAACCATGAAATTAATAGGCATTTGAGCATCACACTTGGCCAAATTAATAGAAATTTGAAAATGAAAGTAGGGAAAATTCCTCAGAAGGTAAAACAAAAAGAAAAAGCCAAAGGAGGACCGTAAGAGTGTTAATGGGTTGGGCCGACTGACAGCGAGTATCTGTTCAAGAAACTAAGACCCAAAACAATAGAATATTAAGAAAATACTGGGGGTGGGGATGGAGCTCAGGGGTACAGGGCCTCCCACATTCTAGAGTGCAGTAGAGCACACGTCTAGAATGTGAGACGCCCAGGTTTGATCTCCAGACATACACACACGCACGCACGCACGCACTCCAGAACAGAAGAGAGAGCCTCTGTGATGGTGACTCTTAGGTGTCAGTTTGTCTGGATTAAGGGACAGACCATAGCTGGTGGGACTGTTATTTCAGGGCGCGCTAGGGTGTTTGTGAAGACACTGGTGTTTGTATCAGGTGGCCGCTTCACACGGAGTGGGCAGGCGCCACCTAGGCAGCTAAAGGCCTGGACCGAATGGAAGGCAGAGGAAGGGAAAATCTCTCTCTCCTGGGGCCAGGCCACACTTCTCTCCTGTCCTTGGGCTCTGGAACTCGTACCAGCGCCCCTCCCTGAGTTCTTAGGCCTCCCCCCAGACCCAAGGGGCTCATCATCAGCTGCCCTGACTCTGAGGCCTTTGGACTTGCTCAGAGCCACGCTACCAACTTCCCTGCTTCTTTAGTCACAGAGCATCCAAGAGGCGACTTCTCAGCCACCACTACCATGTGAGCCAACTCTTAACATTTCTTGTATACCAGACCCCTGGGAATACGAGGTGCTGCAGCATACAGAGAAGGACCCGGAAGTCAAATCTGCCACTGAAAATCCTCTGAATAGCAGAGAAGCACTGACAATAGCGGCAGGCATGGCAGAGTGTCAGAGTGTTTCGTTCTGCTGTACACCGCTGCTATGAGTTGGACTCCGCCAGACAGCACCTAACAGCAACAACAACACGTATATGTGTTTATATACATATGTATATGTGTGTATATATGTATATATATTATGCACATATGCATATATATTATGTACATATGTATGTATACACATATACATATGTTGTTGTTAGGTGACATTAAGTCATGTCCGACTCATAGAGACAATGCATACAATAGAACAAACCATTCCCAATTCTGTACTAGGCACATGATCTTACTTATGTTTAAGCCCATTGTTGCAGACACTGTGTCAATCCATATGGTGGAGGGTTTTCATTTTTTTCGTGGACCTGCCACTCTTCAAAACATGATGTCCTTCTCCAGGGATTGATCTCTCCTGACTACATGTCCGAAATATGTAAGACACAGTCTGGCCATCCTTGCTCCCAAGGAGCACTCTGGTTGCACTTCTCCCAGGACAGATCTGTTGGTTCTTTTGGCAGTCCATGACCTGTTCGCTATTCATCTCCATCCTCATAATTCAATACACAGACATAGTGATAGAAACATGAGATATGAATCCTATTAGTTCTTTCTCTCTGGAGAACCCTGAATAGTATAAAACTCAAGACAGCAAAGATCCCCTAAGATATTCACAGATTAAATATGAGAAACAAATCTTCCACACACGATAACCTCAGAGCACCAGGAATTACGGAAAGTTCTCAAAGTCTCCAGAGAGAAGAAAAACAACCTGAAGGATCATCAATCACCAGGATACAGAGCCTTCAGCAAGCAGATCTGGAAGGCAAGCGAACAATGCCTTCCGAATCCCCAGGGACACGGTTAAGAGAGGTGCTGTACAAAGTACTGGAGGGAATGGAAGATTTAGCAGTAGGTTCCAAGAAAATTCACCCCAGCGTGAGAAAGCCTGCAGCCGTAGCCCTGTGGCTTCCAATCCTGTCAGACCTTGGAAGTTATGCAGGGTTGGGCCTGGTTAGTACTTGGATGGGAGACCACCTGGGAACACCAGGTGCTGTAGGCTCCGGAGACAGACCCAGCAACCCACTCCCAAAAATGAATCAGCCATTGAAAACCCTATGAACAGCAGAGAAGCACTAACAATAGTGTTTCCCCTGTTGTACGTAGGGTCGCTATGAGTCGGAAACCGACTTGACAACACCTAACAATAACAACAACAACAACAACAACTGTGAGAAAACAAAAGGCCAAGTTTTGATTTTAAGAAAAATCTAAGAGTTTGATGAGGAAGGATCAAACACTACAACATATTATTTAGCCCAAGAGTGACTAGTATTTATGTGGTAAAACATGAGAAAACCCTAATTATCCGTTTCTTCAGTCCAGATGTAGTTACCAGCAGGTACTGCAGGAGGGGCTGGGACTTACCCACAATCCTCGGCAACCACAGTAGGAAGTTAGGTTGTCTTCCTTTAAAACTCAACCAGGGAACAACAGTACGTAGCTTATTCTGCACTACAGAGGGAAACATCAGGAAATACAGCCGGAAAAGTTGAAAAGGGTCATCCTGTACCATCCGCTACTGCCACGCTACCCGAATGCACCTTATCTTGTCTAAAAGTGGTTATGATAGGAAATAAGGTTAAGAAAGAAGGTGTGATCTTCTTATGCTTTTAAAGTATTTACAAAACACAGTGTGATAGTTGATTTTGATTGTCAACCTGCCTAGATTATGACATGCCTAGAGGATTAGGGTGGGCTGGGATTTAGCTCAGTTGGTACAGCACCGCTCTGCAGTCTCTGAGGTCCCAGGTTCAATTCCCAGCACTGCAAAAATGAGAAGGACATGGCAATCCACTCCTGAGGCAGTCCTGAAACAATCAGCCATTGAAAACCCTATGAGGGTCACTATGAGTCAGACACGACTCCATGGCACCTATCAACAACAACAGAGGATTAAGGAAGCACACTTCTGGGTGGGCCTGTGGGGGCTTTGTCCAGAGATGGTTAAGTGAAGACCCACTCTGAATGTGGGAGGCACCATCTAGGCGGCCTGGACGGAAATACAGGGAAACAGGAGGAAGCTAGCAGACCACCACCATCCTGCTTTCTCTGCTTCTAGGGCTGCCATGATAAGAATGGCTCGACCTCACCCTCCCGCCATGACAGGTGGATGCCTCTAAGTCATGAGCAAAAAATAAATCTTTCCTCCCTTGAGCTGCCCTTTTTTTTTTTTTTTTTTTTTGGTATTTTGCCAAAGCGATGTAAAAGTGAGCTAATGCACACGGTCATGCCCCTCACAATGACGCTTCAGTCACCCAGAGGTGGCCTTTGTGACTGTGGTCCTCAACATTCTGTCACCTCCCGACAGACCCACTGCCGCCTTGGCTCATGTGCACGCACTCTGTGATGTTTGAACATCACTACATTTATCAGAAAGTGGAACATTTATTTATCTTAAACAAAACTAAGAGTGGCCCTTGCACACACATGACCACGGAGAAACAGGCAAGAGAGCGTCACCTGAGCACCGGTTCATTTGTCTTTGAATATCGATGGCTCTATAACAGGGAGGGAGAAGGGCCTGGCAGCCCACTCCCAAAAACCAGTCCACTATTGACAACCCAATGAATAGCAGAGAAGCACTGACAATAGTGTTTTGCCTCTTGTATGTAGGGTTGCTATGAGTCGGACACCAACTCAACGGCACCTAACAACAACAACATAGAAGGGAACCCCCATGTGTCTGTCAGCTTGTCGGGCTATGCTGCCAGTATTTCAGGTACCAGCAGAGCCACCCATGGTGAACAGGTTTCAGCTGAGCTTCCGGACTAAGACAGACTAGGGAGAAGGACCCGGCAGCCCACTCCTGAAACAATTATCCACTGAAGACCCTATGAATAGCAGAGAAGCACTGTCAGATGTAGTGCCGGGAAATGAGCCCCCCAGGCTGGAAGGCATTCAAGAAATGACTGGGGAAGAGTTGCCTCCTCAAAGTAGAGTCGGCATTAATGTCAGGAATGGAGTAAAGCTGCTGGGACCTCCAGGTGCTAATGTGGCATGACTCAACATGAGAAGAAACACAGTGGTTGCAACGATGGGCTCAAACATGGAAAGATCATGTGCCGTTCTCTTGTACATAGGGTCACTATGAGTCAAACCCTACTTGATGGCACCAAACAACACAAAAGGGAAAACCAAACATGCTTTAGAAGCAGCCCCAAGGTCCCATAAATAGAATTAATCAACTCCTCTCAGTTCTGAAGAAGAGAGAAACATGCGCAAGAGTGGAGTATAAACCAGTGTCACGGGCTCAGCTCGGCAGCGTTATGCCACCTGGCCCCAGGGCTTTGTGATTAGGCTCCCACGTCTAAAAGGCTGCATGCAGAGCTTGTGCGTGGGAGAGCTAGCGGTAAGAGGACATCGACCTGTGTCTTAAGTCAGAAGGAAAACTGTACGACTGTGCTTTTATAAAAGTGACGTTGCAGCACTTAATGAATTACAGGGCACTTCATTCCTGCAGCCTCCTTTCCTTTTTCCAGGATGAGGGGACCAAGAAAACGTGACCAAGAAAGACTGAGGCACTGGACAACTCTGTTCTACACCTCCCCTCCGGCCACCAGGGTGTGGTCTGGGGCTGCTTAGCGGAGCGACACTTTGCTGCGCCCTTCCACACTGCCGTCCCGGGGTGTTGGCTTTCCTCTCCCGGAAGCTCCAGAGACCCCCCTCTTCCTCCTCATTTCATGTTGGCTTCAGCTGGTGTTTGGAAACATTTTTTTAATCAACTTTTATTGACTGACTGATTGGTTGATTGACTGCAATACTGGGGGCTGAATCTAGGGCCTCATGCAAAATTTGCAAGCATTTTGCTACTGAGCAGCCCTATTTTTGTTTTAAATGGAGACAGGGTCTAAGTTACACAGGCTGCCTCTGGCCTCAAACCTGCAATCCTCCCTGAGCCTCTGGAGTCACTGGATTGCAGGCGTGCGCCACTGTGCCTGGCTCCCACCGCTTTTCTTCTTCACATTCCTCTCATGCGTGATTTCTAGGGCAGTGTTGTGTTCTAGAGAGGGGCCATTCATTTCTGCACAAGACTGCTGTTCCGTGCCGTTGAGTCTGGTCCAACTCATAGTGACTCTATGTACAACAGAACGAGACTCTACCCGGCACTATGTCAGTGCTTCTCTGCTATTCATAGGGTTTTCAATGGCTGATTGTTTTGGGATTGTTTCGAGAGTGGGCTGCCAGGTCCTTTCTCCCATTTTTGCAGGGCTGGGTATCTAAACCAGGGCCTCCAAGTATGCACAGCAGTGCTCTATCAACTGAGCTAAATCCCAGCCCTTGCACATACTAAGAACCATCAACTGGAGACAGCCACGGGGCGGATCTGCAGAGCTTATGGGCTGGTGCAGGAGATGCAAAGATCACTATTGACAGGTGCAATGAAAGGGTGTGTAAGGCTGGCCCATGAGGGATCGGGCCAGGGCTACTCAATCTCAAAGACCACAGGCAGGGAGGCTGCCTGGGCAGAGTCGCGGGATGCTACGGGGTGTGGGTGTGTGTGTGTGTGTGTGTGTGTGTGTGTGTGTGTGTGCGCGTGTGTGTGTGTTGCTGGGGTGGAACACAGGCCTTCACATTTGCTACTGCTGTTGTTAGGAGCTGTCGAGTCAGTATCCGACTCATAGTGACCCCACATACAACAGGTGAAACACTATTGTCAGTGTTTCTCTGCTGTTCATAGGGTTTTCAATGGTGGATTGATTTTTGGGAGTGGGTTGCCGGGTCCATCTCCCATCACATATGCTAGACTAGCTGTATCTCCAGCCCAGCAGGCAACCTCACCTAGACAGTCTGAGTCTGCCCAGAACTGAGGAAAAATGAGAGAGAACAGTGTGGGCTGAGGCTGGAGTCAGGCAGGGTCGCACCTCACACTGCCTGGTGAAGAGGCAACTGGGAGTTACTGCGATCGCTTTATTAATGGACTGATGGGAGGACAGGCCGGTCGGACAGAGGACCAAGGGTGCAGGCCATGGTGGTCTCCTGGGGAATGACAAGGTCTGAGGGGAGGTGGAGGAAGGTCTGTCTAGGGAGCATCCAGGTGGCTTAAATGTGGGACTCTGGGACCTGCTGATCGATCCGGATGAAGAGGAGGATTCTAGGATCCATTTGCATTTCCTAGGCTAGGGAAAGGGACACAGACCCGGCAACCCACTCCCAAAAATCAATCCACCATTGAAAACCCTATGAACAGCAGAGAAGTACTGACATAGTGTTTCGCCTGTTGTACACAGGGTTGGATACCGACTCCACGAAACCTAACAACAATAATAACAAGGCTAGGGACTAAATTCAGGGTAGTACATTCAAGAGAACATACTTGGAAGGTGGCATTTTTTCGTCTTTTCAGTGGAGGTTTGCCCCTTTCCACGAAGTCAGCATCTCAGGCAGTTCACTTACAGCCACGTCAGAAGAGACCGTGTGCCTGGGAAGTGACTCCATGGCCAGGGTGGACCCCAGCGCTTGAGCACTGGCAGCCCAGCTCCACACTTTTAAATAGGAAACACTCAAACATTAGGAGACGCACAGATTAAGCACAGACATGTCCCACCCTATAAGTTAAAAGGAAATATGGGGACTAAGCACAGACATGTTTTCCCCCACAAAGTTAAAACTTAAACTTTACCTAAGACCACTTTCAACTATGTTCAGTAATGATTCAAGCGTATTAGAACACACAGAAAAAAAATAATAATTCTGCAAATGGCGTTTCCATGCTTATATACGTCAAATTCAAGGTAATACAACCCACTTCCAAAGTCTCCCTCCTGAAGACCAGTTTAAACGATTCCCTGGTGCAGAACTCATACTGGCCGATGTAGCTTTGCAGAGCCTTCAAGAGGATGAAAGGTTAATGACTGTGTTCGGATTTAACTCATTACCCCAGCATGCTTTTCACGTGCTCGGGCTGGAGCGGAAGGACACAGCTACCACTGCTTCTGCTGCAGGACGTCACGTGGCTGTGGCACGCACGGCCCCCGTGGTGCCTGCGGCTCTTTCTCACCCCATGAGAGGGAAGGGAGCTGAGGCTGACTGAGCGTCGCCTCTGGGGACCACTCGGTACGTCCTGTCCTCTGACTCGCTTAGCTCCCACGAGAACCCTCGCTCATTGCTGGGACACGCGCCTTGATGTGCCCTGGCTGACCCACTAGCGTGGCTTGAGACATCTGATCCAGTGAAATGACTGATTCCCTGGTTATGTCTAGACTGGGTCCTGGGCAGCCACAGCCACAGGGAGGGAGAAGCCAAGCAAGTCGAGACAGGGCACAGGGCTTGATTCACTGCTTTGGGAACAGACTGGCCGCCAAGGATAGCCTCTTAGGAAACAGCGCCCATCCATCCACCCAAGAATGCGCTATCTGGTCGCGCCTGCTGTTTCCTCAAAAGTCATTTGATGAATTTTCTCTACAAGGTCAGTTTTTACCTTACAGTTACACAGGCTGACTCAGCTCTGGGGTTCAGCTGCACAGCACAGTGGCTATGATGTTGTTAGGTGCTGTTGAGTCCTGTCCAACTCATAGCGACCCTGATAGGGTTTTCAATGGCTGACCGCTTCAGAGTTGTTTGGGGAGTGGATTGCCACGTCCTTCTCCCATACAGTGACTACGGCTAATAATAATGCATTGTATATTTCAACAACAGTCTGCAGCCATGGCACCCTTGCATCTGATCCCACCTGATCTTGGCAGCTGAGCAGGGCTGGCCTGGTTAGTGCTTGGATGGGAGACCGCCTGGGAACACCAGGTGCTATAAGCTTGGGAGAAGGATCCTGCAACCCACTCCCAAAAATCAGTCCACCATTGAAAGCCCTATGAACAGCAGAGAAGCACTGACAATAGGGTTTCGGCTGTTGTACATAGAGTTGCTATGAGTTGCACCCGACTCCACGGCACCAAATAACAACAACAACAACAACATTTCAACAACACCAAAAAGTTAGAATAGAGGATTTTGAATGTTCTCATCACAAAGAAATGCTAAATGTTTAAGCTAATTGTTTTTGTTAAATGTACCTAGGGTCGCTATTAGTCTTCCACTGTGAAGGGCAGAGGAAGGCTGGGAAACTGAGGCACTTCAAGGAGAAGGGCTGCTTTGTCTCTTGACCATACCTGTACTTAACACACACTACCGACCCTTAACTCAAGTACATGGTCAAGACAATGACGCTCATTTCACCCAGGGCCTCAGGCCGGTCGTTCCGTTTAGGGTGAAGCCTATTTGCCAAGCTTTGCAAGCCCCTAAAGAAGCTGGAAGTGCTGGGTGTGGTGGCGCACGCCTGTAATCCCAGCAGCTTGGGAGGCGGAGGCAAGAGGATCGCAAGTTCGAGACCAGAGGCAGTCTGCGTAACTTAGTGAGGCCCAGTCTCAAAAAAGTAAAATAATAGCCTGAGGGGCAGCTCAGTGGTCCAGCACTTGCAGAGCATGCAAGGGCGAGGCCCTGGGTTCAACCCCCAGTACCGCAAAAAAAAAAAAAAAAAAAAAAAAAAAAAGAAAAGAAAGAAAGAAAGAAAGAAAAAAGAAAGGAAAAGAAATAAGGTGATAAGGTGGATGTCCATGGGTGGCTCAGCTCAGCAAGGTGAGCTTGGCTTTGCTCAGGTTGTTGTCGTTATTGTTGTTAGGTGCTGTTGAGTTGGTATCCGACTCATAGCGACCCTCATAGGGTTTTCAATGGCTGTTTCGGGATTGCCTTGGGAGTGGATTGCCAGGCCCTTCTCCCATTTTTGCTCAGGTAGGGGGAGACAAATAGCAATGTTCTCCAGGATGGGGAGACCTGAAGAGTCAGTGGCAGACAGTGCTGGATTATAATCTTCCTGTAAAAAAAAATCTAGATTTTCTGTGATTAAATGCTCAGAACACAAGTAGCCCAAAGAACCGGGCATGTCAGATGGTCTGTGAGAGCTGTTTTCCATGCTAAGGTGGACAGACCTGGCTGAAATGTGGAATCGGGTAGCTGGGTACCATCTGAAGGACCCAGGTAGTTACATCAACAAAAGCCACTTCGCGTGCTGGAGTGAACAGCCTGACTGCAGACGTGGCTCAGGTCAATTTGCTCTATCTGCCTTTGCGGATGACACATTCCTCGAAAGCCTGACAAAATGCCCAATTGGGAAAAGTTCACCATGAGAATTAATGAAAGCTCTCCCAGGGACACATACTCAGGAGGGACCGATCCCTGGAGAAGGGCATCATGTTTGGGAGAGTAGCAGGTTGATGAAAAAAAAAGGAAACCCCTCCACCAGATGGACTGACACAGTGTCTGCAATAATGGGCTTAAACATAAATAAGATCATGTGCCTGGCATAGAAGTGGACAGTGTTTTTTCCTATGTTGTACACCGAATCTCTATGAGTCAGACCCAACTCAACGGCACCTACCACCACCACCAATTCCCAGAGAGGTGGGTATTTGGAAGTCAGAAAGTAGATCATATACTTGTAAGAAGACCAGCTAGCCTTTCTCAGGGTGAACGTGCTCTGTTAGGAGTCTGTTCCAAGGGTACAAGTTGAAAAGGAAGAGGAGGTGGGAAATTGCAAGGTCAGGACTGAGACATAAGTAGCCCCTGGTGTCCTGGCTGCAGAAAGTCCTGTGAGGAGGCTCAGTGGGGAAGCAGAGGCTGGGGAAGGCGCTCACTGGTAGAGCACTTGCCTAGAAGGTGCAAGGCACGGGGTTTGATTCCTAGCCGCACCATACATACATACATACATACATACATACATACATACATAAGTAAATACATAAATAAGGTGCCACAGCACCCAGGCATGGGAGATTCCACGTACTGCAAATGGGGAACTTAACAAGGAGCCTGAGTAAGGGAACCCGAGTTGCCACAGGCATTAACTTAGGGCATGCGCTCGCCAGGTAGCGAATCCATTACCTTAAAGCACCTTTACTTTTTGACAGGCTGGTGGAGACGGTAGCATTTCCAAGCAGGCAGCTGGCCTTTACATTTTTTTTTCTTTATTTATTTTGAGACAGGCTGACCTTGAACTCTTGATCCTCCTGCCTCAGCTTCCTGAGTGACCATGCACAGCTGGTAGCCTGCTTTCTCGTTAAGATTAGTGTGGCCACCTTCGCTTTGCTGTTATCTTTGGCTCAGGGCAGAGACTGTTGATACCAGGTGCTGTCAAGTCATGTGTGACTCACAGCAACCCTCATAGGGTTTTCAATGGCTGATTGTTTCAGGATGGCTTTGGAAGTGGATTGCCACGTCTTTCTCCCATTTTTGTGGTGCTGGGGATCAAACCCGGGACCTTGGAGAGTGCGGAGCAGCGCTCTACCACCTGAGCTAAACCTTAGCCCCAGGGGTGGGGGCTGGAGCCTCAATAATGGAACAAACCTGGAAGTCAAAAGAAGAAAGCCAATGGGAAACTTCACAATAATGCAAAAATTAAATAACATGCTCTTAAAACAACCAAGGAGTCAAAGGAAAAAGCTCACAAGGGAAATTTTAGAAAATAGCTTGGTCCAAATGAAAATGAAAACCTCACATGCAGAAAACATATGCAGCCCAGAAAAAGTAGTGCTAAGAAGGAAATTTAGAGCTATAAATGCTTGTATTAAAAAGACGGTCTCGTGGGGCATAGGCCTGTCATCCCAGTGACTTGGGAGGCGGAAGCAGGAGGATCATGTGTTTGAGGCTAGAGGCAGCATGCATGACTTAATGAAACCCTGTTTCAAGATAAAAAATAAAAAAGGGGCTGGGGTGCAGCTCAGTGGTAGAGCACTTACAAAAAGTATGCATGAAGCTCTGGGTTCAGCCCCCATATAAATAAATGAAGAAGAAGAAGGAGAGGGGGAGGAGGAGAAAATAAAGAAGAGAAAGGAGGAGGAGGAGGGGGAGGAGGGGGAGTAGAGGAAAAGGAGAAGAGAGAGGAAGAGGAGGAGGAGGAGAAAGAGGAGGAGATCACCTTAAGGACTAGGGATGTAGAAGGAGGAGAAGGGGGAGAAAGAAAGGAAGAGGAGGTACGAGATCTCAAATCAACAACTTAAATGTACACTTTGAGGAAGTAGATAAAGAAACATAAATTAAACACAAAGCTCCCAAAAGGAAGGAAATAATAGATTGGAGCAGAGAGAAATGGAATAAAGAATAATAAAAAAAAAGAAAATCCACCCAAACCCAAGTTAGTTCTTTGATGAAAAGTCAATCAACTTTTAACTAGACCAATAATAAATAAAGAAAAAGCAAACAACTAAAATTAGAAGTGGAAGAGAAGGCATTACAACCTATTTCACCCAAAGGAAATGGCATAAGTACTGTGAAAAACTGCACATCACAAAATTGGATAACCTAGAAGCAATGAAAAATTTCCTAGAAATAATCAACCTTTCAAGGCCGAATCACAGAGGACTCGAAAATCTGAAAAGACCATAACTACAAAGGAGATTGAATCAGTAATCAAAATGCCTAACCAAAGCCCAGGCATCACACGCTTCTGGAGAATTCTATCAAAGATCTAAAAGAATTTACACACCAGTCCTCCTCAGAAGCTCCAAGCACCTAAGAGGAGGGATCCCTCTCAGATGATCCTGACACCAAGCCAGACAAAGACACTGCAAGAGAGGAAAACTGCAGACCAGGACTGTCTGTGAATTGTTGTTGTTGTTGTTAGGTGCCGTCGAGTTGGTATCCGACTCATAGCAACTCTATGTACAACAGGTGAAACGCTATTGTCAGTGTTTCTCTGTTGTTCATAGGATTTTCAATGGCAGACTGATTTTTGGGTGTGGGTTGCCGGGTCCGTCTGCCAAGCCTACAGCACCTGGTGTTCCCAGGTGGTCTCCCATCCAAGGACTAACCAGGCCTGACCCTGCTTAGCTTAGGAGATCTGATGGGATCAGATGCCACAGGGGTACAGCTGCAGGCCCCTTTTTGTGAATATTGATGCAAAAATCCTGAGTGAAATGCTATTAAACAGAAGTCAACCACAGAGTGGAAGGATCATAGACAATGGCCACGTGAGACTTACTCCTAGGAAGTATGGATTATTCATACAAAAATCAATCAATGTAATACACCACATTAAAAGAGTGAAGAGAAAAACTTACACGATCATCTTAATTAAGGAAGAAGCATTTGACAAAATCCAACCCTCTTTGTGACAAGAATACTTAAGAATACTTAAAACTAGAAATAAAAGGTAACTTATGCCACATTGTCTACAGCCGTACCACCCTGGAATCTGATCCCACCTGATCTTGGAAGCTAAGCAGGGTCGGGCCTGTTTAGTCCTTGGATGGGAGACCGCCTGGGAACACCAGGTGCTGTAGGCTTGGGAGACGGACTCAGCAACCCACTCCCAAAACACAATCAACCACTGAAAACCCTATGAATAGCAGAGAAGCACTGACAATAGTGTTTCCCCTGTTGTATGTAGGGTCATTATGAGTGAGATACTGACTCGATGGCATGTAGCAACAAATAACATATCTTATTATCATCTGTCCTTCTTCTGTAAAGGGGTATTCAAATACAAAGTTGGATTTGGGGTTTCATTTGGCGATTTTGATAGTTCCAAGCAGGCTCTGGGACCCACACACAGAGCACCTGGCCCAGCATCATGGCAGATAAGGGTGCTGTGGCTGTGTATTATATGGCTACTCTTATGGTTTAAATATAGAATGTCCCTGAAAGGTCATGCTTTTGAGCACTTGTTCCCCAGCCCGTGGCACTGTGTGTGGAGGTTACGGAACTTTGGGACGCAGGACTCAGCTTTGCAGAAGTGTTCGTTGGGGGTGGGTGTCTAGAGGGTTTTCCCCAGATGTATGGCCCTCTGCTCCCTGCTTCCTGACCACCATGATGTGAGGTTCTCCACCACAGGCCCCACCATGCTTGCTGTGCTGCCACAGCGTCCACCTCTATGGACTAAGAGCCTCTAACCATGAGCCCCCAATAAATATTTCCTCCCAGAAGTTTCCTTCAGTTGATCTCTCGGTCACAGTGATGCACCAGCTGACTCATACGGAAAATTGGTACCAGAGAGTAGAGCTGTTGCTTTGCAGAAACCTGACCATGTGGTTCCTAGGCCATTGACTTGTTTGCAGCAGGAGTTTTGAAGAGTTTGGGAGTTGGGAGCAAGAAAAACCCTGGAAAGATGTAAGCAGAGCTTAAGGGGTGGTTCTGGTGAGAGCTCTGCAGACAGGAAGGCTGCCACCAATAGAAGTGAGAATGGGGCTCACAAAGTTTCAGAGGAACATGAAGACTCTATTCAGCATTGGATGGACTAGAGGGAATCTATGTTTCATTCTACAAAGAGCCTGTCTCTAGTTTGTCCATGTCCTAAAGATTTGAGTGAGTCTGAATTCAAAAATAATGAACTAATTAACTTGGTGGTAACATATAGGGGATGTGTCATGGTTGTTGCTTGCTGCTTTTAGCCACATTTATGAGGGAAAATGGGACAAAAGGCACAACAGAGAGATCTGAAAAATGTGCAGATTAAGAGAGAAAAAGTAGCAGCTTGTCTACGGTTACTGTGCACAGAGATGGTTCAGGTTAGGAGGCCATAACTGTTGAAGAGATAAGTGCCATTAAAGGGAATAGTACGAGAAATACCCTTGAGGGACAAAGAAATTGGCCAGGACTCTCCAAACGAAGGTTCCAGGATTTGAAACTCAGACTCACATGAAAGAAAAATGTCTGAAAAGCCAATGCCTCCGCATGCCTTGCTGCAAAGGTACCACCCAAGGAAATGGTTTCTGGGGCAGGGTGTACAGATGCTACCTCTGCAGCTGTGGTTCAAAAGGAAAACAGCTATCTCTCAAGCTGGTAGCAAATCTTGGCATCATCTACATGGTGCTAATTTTGTAGACATGAAGAATGTAAGAGTTAAGGGGTTATAAAGTTGGCCACCAGGGTTCCAGAAAATAGTCTGCAAAACCAAGCATTGTGTACCAGGGATGGGTGCCCTGCAGAGAGTTCCTGAAGGGCTGGCACATGAAGTTTCAAAGGTAGAACCTAAACAGCAAAAGAGACCCCAGGATGTTGGAGACGCCAGTAAGGTGAAAAGTATCTGAGGAGGAAATCTGCAAACAATGGGTGGAATCAACCCAAGAGAGCTATGTGCGCTGCAAATGACGGACACAGTTTGTTTGCCCAGCAGGATGTTGGTCTTGCTATGAACATATCTTTCCTTTCTATGCCCCGTCCCATTCCTCCTTTTTTAATGGGAATGCTTAGTCTGCGCCACTGTACACTGGAAGTACATAACCTGGTTTAGTCTTGCAGGGGCCCCCAGCTAAGTTTGCCTTAAGTCTCAGTGGAGACTGGGTTTGGACTTTTGAACAATGTTGCAACTCTTGAAGTTAGAACAAATCATTTTGCATTATAAGATGACCATGATCTCTGGGGATCAAGGGGCGGAGTCATACAGTTTGGATCTAAAGGTCCACCAAAGGCCATGTGTTTGAACACTGGGTCCTCAGCTGGTGGTGCTGACCTGAGAGGTTACGGATCTTTGGGTGGTGGGATTTTAGCTTTGCAGAAGCAGCTCCTTGGGGACAGATCTTCTGCAGTCACCCCAGACCTACAGTTCCAGTCACTGCTCTCTGCTCCTGATCTGCCATGATGTGAGGTTCTCTGCCATCAGCCCACCGTGCCTGCCTGCCACCAGGACCTCCTGCTCTATAAACTAAAATCCTCAAACCATAAGCACCCAGTAAAGATCTCCTGGCATAAGTTTGCTTTGGCTGATTTCTCTGCCACAGCAACAATGAGCTGATTAATACGGCTACTGCCACCAGGGACACCGCCCCCTACTAACAGGGATATTTCTTCACCTGTCTTTGAATTACCTTTTATGGCCCAACAGTGGCTGAGAAAATCAGCCACTAATCTCATTTCGACTCTTTTCCCCCTCAAAATCAAGTCCTGTGGCATACCATCACGCTGAATCGCATTGGGATGCAAAAGGTAATGTAATTAAATGAAGGTGCTTTGGAAATGTGACTGCCTGCTGTCATTAAAAACCAATGTCTTATGACTGTGTGGGGAAAAAATAAGGCCCCCAGAGTAGTAAGCAAGCATGAAAAATTATACTAGAATGAACTGAGTTTTTGAGAAAGGAGAATTATAACTGGCATGAAAATGCAATTAGAAGACATTAACCAGGGAGTGTCAGCAGCACGCTGAAAGAGACAAAAGAAGGTAAGGCAAGCTTTCCAATCTGTCTGTCTTTCCAAGGAAACAGAGAAAGTCCTCCGGGGTTTTGTGAAGGAGGGAACGTCCTCCAGGCCCACCTGAGGCGGAGAGCTGGTGCCATGAGCCATGTTTACCTAACGCCGCCAGCGCTGTTCCTACCAGAAGGTTCCCTGTGCATTCTCTCCATCCAGACCGGGTATTCAAAACAACCAGGTGCTTAATACTGACTTCATAAATACTGACTTGATACGGATTGAACACTGAAAGGCTGATACCCTGCCATGTTTCTGGAGATGGTTTGCTTTTACTGAGAACCCAAAAGTAGATTGCTGCTCTGTGCTCTCCAAAGCCCCAGGTTCAATCCCCAGCACCACAAAAATGGAGGAAGGAAGGACATCCCACTCTTGAAACAATTCCAAAAATATCAGCCATTGAAAATCCTGTGAAGGTTGCTAGGAGTCAAACTCCACTCGAAGGGACCTAACAACAACAGCAACAACAACAACCAAAAAAGTGTGTGCAGCTATTTCAGTAGAAATCATGGACTTCACGATGCATTTGCAGGCTCTAAAGAGATTTACACACAGATCATTCCACTGTGATCTTATGTCTGTGAATCTACTGCAGCTTTGCCTACTCACTGACACACTCTAGAAGTCTCAGGTGCCCACCTTTGTCAGCCTGAATTTTAATTCATCCTGCCAAAATATCAGCTTCCTAGGCAGATTGAGGGCTGGGATTTAGCTCAGTGGGTAGAGAGCCACTCTGCAGTCTCTGAGGTCCAGAGTTTGATTCCCAGCACCACAAAAACGGGAAAAGGACATGGCAATCCACTCACGGCGCAATCCCAAAACAATCAGCCATTGAAAACCCTATGAGGGTCGCTATGAGTCAGACACGACTCGACAGCACCTAACAACAACAACAACAAGGCAGATTGATGTTGGTCTGTATGGAAAGATCTGGCCAAACTGCATTCAGCAAATGTCTGATGAATGAGTGAGTGGATGGATGGAGCTTTCCAGAACTGGATCAAAGGACACCTTCCCTAAGTCCTACAGGGACTCAGGGACCTGAGTCCCTCACAGTGACCAATATGCTAGCCCTCTGTTACCAAATACCTGGAAGAATGAACTTAAAAAGAGGAAAAGTCAGCCAGGTGTGGTGGTGCACACCTGTGATCCCAGCGGCTGGGGAGGCTGAGGCAGGAGGATCGCAAGTTCGAGACCAGAGGCAGTCTGTGTAATTTAGCAAGGCCCTATCTCAAAAAAGTGAAAAAAAAAAAAAGTGCAGCTCAGTGGTCCAGCACTTGCAAAGCATACAAGCACGAGGCTCTAGGTTCAAATCCCAGTACCTGGGGACCACCTAGGAACACCAGGTGTCTCTCACTCCTATCTCTAGCTGTACACCACCACTCTATAGATTTGCCTGTTCTTGATATTTCAAGTGAACAGAATCATACACTATATGCTCTTTTACAACAGACTTCCTTTACTTAGCCTAGACTTTTCTCTTTTTGAAAAATAAGGCTAATGAATGTTGTTATTGTTGTTGTTATTGTTGTTAGGTGCCATCGAGTTGGATACAACCTATAAAGACCTGTATACAACAGAATGAAACACTCCCAGACACTGTGCCATGCCCAGCACTATGTCAGGGTTTCTCTGCTATTCATACGGTTTTCAATGGTGGACTGATTTTTGGGAGTGGGTTGCCGGCTCCTTCTACCGAGCCTGCAGCACCTGGTGTTCCGAGGCGGTCTCCTACCCAAGGACTAACCAGGCCAACCCTGCTTAGCTTCTGAGATCAGGTGGGATCAGTTGCTAGGGTGCTATTGCTGAAGACAATGAATATTAACCATTTTAAAAAGAATATTAACAAACTGTTGACCCTATAACTACAACACATTAAACATTGGCATTGGTAATTACAAGTCCCTTCTAATCTTTAAGAAAATTTTTTGCCAAGTAATGAGTAAAAATTAATAATAACAATAGTAATAAATAAGCAATAAATATATACGAGCCTGCAGCCATAGCCCTGTGGAATCCGATCCCGGCAGATCTCGGAAGCTAAGCAGGGCCGGGCCTGGTTAGTACCTGGATGGGAGACCGCCTGGGAACACCAGGTGCTGCAGGCTTGGGAGAAGGACCTGGCAACCCCCTCCCAAAAATCAATCTGCCATCGAAAACCCTATGCACAGCAGAGAAGCACTGACAATAGTGTTTCCCCTGTTGTACAGAGGGTCGCTATGAGTCGGATACCGACCCAACGGCACCTAACAACAACAACAACAAATATATATGAAGTCTAACAGAACAATAATAGTGAGATTGATGAATTGCACCCGATAAAGGTAAGAATTCCAGAAATATATGTTGTTGGGGTCGAATATATGGCAGGAAGGTCCCCAGGGGACCAGAAGAGCGGAAATAATCCTGACAAGTCCCCCAGGGTCCGTGGATCCACGGGGCTTGGTGTGCACGTCAGTGACTCCTGATCTCAGACCATAATGCTTCCACACGGCCAAATGGTTTCCTTGAACTTGCGGATAGACTCAGGGCATGATGGATATTCTACCCTTAATTTTCCTGTTATATTGAATCCTCTTCCTGCAATAAACTATAGCTTTGTAAGCACGGCCATCCGGGGACTTCTGAGGCCTCTTAGCAATAGAGTCCTGCCTAACTACCAACACTGGCGAGAAAGCGCAACCCACTTGCAAAAAATAACGGTACTGCAGTGGCTCATTTTTTATTTCCTTCCTTGTTATTTTTTAAAATCTCTCCTGGCTACAATAATATGAGAGCAACGTAAGAAAAATTTTAACTTCAAGGCAGTTATCAATATTTACCTAAAACTCATTTCCAGAATCGAAAGGACCAATATCATCCATCTGGTTAGAGACTTAGCCCATGTAACAATGAAGATACATTTTTGCAATGAAACCTGCAAATATTAATTACATCTGTGAGTTTTGGGTGAGGGAACACTGTCTTGAGCAAACAGAACAACTCTTTTGAGTAAACACTCCCTCGTTCTCTGAGTAATTACACTTTCATTCCACAGGCAATTAACTTCACCTTCTGCTTTTGCTATTTAATCATTATCTCCATTCATGGGGCTGGGATTTAGCTCAGTTGGTAGAGCATTGCGCTGCAGTCTCTGAGGTCCTGAGTTCAATTCCCAGCACCACAAAAATGGGAGAAGGACCTGGCAATCCACTCCCAAGGCAATCCCGAAACAGTCAGCCAGTGAAAACCCTATGAGGGTCACTATGAGCTGGACACCGACTCAACGGCACCCAACAACAACAACAACTTCATTCATGAGCTAAACCTACCCTAGAAATTCAGAGCAGAATCGCCGCCCGTGTTCACTCAGCTACCTTCACAGCTATTTTTTTCAAATCAAAATTTACTTTTCAAGCTAAAGTTGACTTAGTGGAGAAGGGACAATTTGGGGAGCACAAAAGAAGGAGGAAGGGATCTAGCAAAAGGAGGAAATCCTGGGAGAGGAGAGGGGGGAGAGGAGGAACAAGGAGGAGTGGGGAATGGGGGAGGGGCGACCTCAGGGTGAACAGCCCAACTTTTATAGTGCTGTAAATAATTATAATAACAATAATACCAAAGAATGCTAATAATACGGATGGGCTAGAAAATTCAGGTACTAGTACTAACAAAGGAAAAAAGATAGTTCAGTTCAGATAAAGTTTCGATCTTAAACATAGTTGGGATCCAAGAATATATAGAAAAATATTACCATAAGAAGACAAGCAAATGGAAGAAAGGTCATTGGTGGTGGGGTGGGATGGAGAGAGGAAGGGCACAAGAGGGTAACGGGGAACTTATCTGTGCAATGTACAACAAAATGCACATACAGAAATGTCACAATGAAATGCATGTCAGAATGCATCACAAGTTGTACATTAAAAATTTCCAATAAAAAATTTACTTTTCAGGGGGAGTCTAGCAAAGGACTCATTCAAATTAAAAAAAAGCACTACCTCACGGTATTGTTATACTGGGAATGTTGCGAGTGTTTTGAAATAAAGCAAATGAGGATTTGGGTCAGGGAACTGGAATTTTCAACCACAGGAGAAAGAATATCGATAAAGTTAAGTGACATTACATAATCCTAAATTCAAATTAAAACACTATGAACTCAAGGGTGGCACAATCGCCCACATCTGTAATCCCAGCACTTGGGAGGCTGAGGCAGGAGGATTCTGAGTTCGAGGCCAGCCTGGGCTACATAGAAAGACTCTGTCTCAAACAAACAAACACACAAATAAAAAAATGTGAAGTCATGATGTGTTTTAGTTTAAAAATACACATTTACTAGAACATTCCATGGAAGAGCCTAGAAACAACGTCCAATCTTGTGGCAATGAGCATACCCAGGATGCCCAAGGTAGCCTCCAAACACTAATAGCAGTAAAGGGGACCAGGGACTTTGAATACATGGTCATTCTTTGAATGAGGTAGGAAATGTATAAGGCAAGCCCAAGACATCGTGTGATAACAAAACGCAAATTATCAATTAAAAACTATTGAAAGTACAGCCAAAGGACTTGGGAGAAAATTTCAACATCTTCCCACTGGCTAAAGACAATAAGAAGTTTCAGCAAGAATAAGTGCAATACATTGAAATATGTCACATGTATTTTATCCCTTACCCTTGGAGATATGGATAGATAGATAGATAGATAGATAGATAGATGCAGATATAGATGTTTTTGGTACTGAGGGTTAAACCCTGGGCCTCACGCTTGCATGCTTTTGCAAGTGCTAGACCACTGAGCTGTGCCACCAGCCCATTTTTTTACTTTTTCAGACAGGGTCTCGCTAAGTTACGCAGACTGCCTCTGGTCTTGAACTTGGGATCCTCCTGCCTCTGCCTCCCAAGCCGCTGGGATTACAGGCGTGCGCCACCACACCCGGCTCACCCTTGTTGTTGTTGTTGTTAGGTGCCGTCGAGTCGGTATCCGACTCATAGGGACCCTCATAGAGTTTTCAATGGCAGACTGTTTCGGGATTGCCTTGGGAGTGGATTGCCAGGTCCTTCTCCCATTTTTGCGGTGCTGGGAATTGAACTCGGGACCTCAGAGACTGCAGCTCACCCTTGTATATTTTTAATGGATCAATTGCCTTTGCAAAATGATAGACTAGTTCCTTAGCATCCTTCAAGATGACGGGAATAGTAACATCAGAAGATTGTGTCCTTCCCTCCAAAATGACATATGCGAACCCTGAATATAATGGAAAATGGTGAAATTAAAATCTAAAATAATTTGGAAGCACACTGGGATTCCGCTTCTACAGAGAGAGATCTTAGGGGTTACCACCCTTGCTTCATAGCAAGAAGCTGGACAGACTGATAATCAACAACCTCATTTGGCCCTGAATTGAAGCCGCAGATAATACAGTCACTTTAAGACCAGTTGTTGTTAGGTGCCATCGAGTCGGTGTCTGACTCATAGCGACCCTCATAGGGTTTTCAATGGCTGACTGTTTCGGGATTGCCTTGGGAGTGGATTGCCAGGTCCTTCTCCCATTTTTGTGGTGCTGGGAATTGAACTCGGGACCTCAGAGACTGCCGCGCAGCGCCCTACCAACTAAGCCAAATCCCAGCTCCCAGCACCGCAAAAATGGGAGAAGGACCTGGCAATCCACTCCCAAGGCAATCCCGAAACAGTCAGCCAGTGAAAACCCTATGAGGGTCACTATGAGTCAGATACTGACTCAACGGCACCTAACAACAACAATTAAGACCAGGGGAGATGGAAACAGCTTGAGACTCCGGCAAAGGGGACCTGTTTGCCTGGAGTGCAGGCGTAGAGGCCACATTATTAGGACATTGGCTTGGGGACTTGCTGGAGGCTAACTGTGCACTGGCATGGGGTGGGAAAACTCCTGTGAGCCAATGAGTTTGGGGGTGCAAAGAGTTCCTCGATGTCAGTTAAAAGACACCCCACACTTTCCTGGATCTGTTTTTCGTCCTGGGGGTTTAACCCAGGCCCTCGCACGTGCCAGGCGAGTGCCCTACCCCTGAGCTGCACCCCAGCCTCTTTTCAAGTTTTTATTTTGAGGCAGGGTCTCACTCTGTTGTGCAGGCTGCCTCCGGCCCCACACTTGCCATCCTCCTGCCTCTGCCCCCCAAGTCGCTGGGATGGCACGTATGTGCCACTGTGTTGTTGTTATTGTTAGGTGCCCTCGAGTTGTGTCTGACTCATAGCGACCCTCAAAAGGTTTTCAGTGGCTGATTATTTTGGGATTGCCTCGGGAGTGGATTGCCATGGGAGTGGACTGCCACGTCCTTCTCCCATTCTTGTGGTGCTGGGGATCGAACCTGGGTCCTCAGAGAATGCAGAGACAATGTTCTACCCACTGAGCTAAACCCCAGCCCCCACTTGTGCCACGGCACCCAGTGTTTTCTGAGGTTTTCCTAAAGAGCCCCATGAGAGTCTGATGGTAAATTTCCAAAATAGATCCCTTCCTGGTGGAGGGGAAAAGACTTTGCAAGCACAGGACCCAGAACCTTGACAGTTAATCCCACTGGGAAAGCTGAGAGGAGAAAAATTAACCCTGCGATGGC
This sequence comes from Pedetes capensis, assembly GCA_007922755.1. Taxonomy (NCBI): domain Eukaryota; kingdom Metazoa; phylum Chordata; class Mammalia; order Rodentia; family Pedetidae; genus Pedetes; species Pedetes capensis. The sequence goes on along the minus strand of VMDO01011843.1, from coordinate 20,545 downwards.
ACAGACACTGTGACATCCTCGGGCTGGATACAGGAGCCTGTAACGGAGCAGACGGAGGCAGAGGCCGAACGCAGCCTCCCCACCCACGGAGCTCCCGAGCAGCAGTGGGGCCCAGCAGGCTTCAGCGCAGACAGTGACAGCGTAAGGATCTCCGAGGAGTGGGCACGGGACCCCCAAAACCAAAAGGGGAGACCAAAGCACCACCACTCTGGAAGCTTAAGGCCGCTGGTCCTCACAGACACAGCAGGCGTCCCCTTTGCGCTGTTTTTCTTCCTGTAGTTTCAGTTGCCCATGGCAAATGTTGTTGTCATTGTTGTTAGGTGCCATCGAGTCGGGTGTGACTCGCAGAGACTCTCGTAGGGTTTTCAGTGGCTGATTGTTTCAGATTGCTTTGACAGTGGGTTGCAAGGTCCTTCTCCCGTTTTTGTTTTGTAGTGCTGGGGATCAAACCCACGTCCTCAGAGAATTCAGTGCAGTGCTCTACCAACTGAGCTAAACCTCAGCCCCCGCCCATAACAAATAGCAGTCCAAAAACATAAGTGGAAACTTCCAGAAATAAACACCTCGTGTTTTAAATTGCATGACACACTGAGTAGCATGAGGAAATCTTGCTCCTTCTCACGCCATCCCACAGAGATGTGAATCATTCTGCTGTCCAGCAGACCCATGTGGTATAGCCTGCTCGCCTGTTAGTCACTTAGTTGCTGTCTGGGTTATGAGATCGACTGTCACAGGACCCCAGCGCCTGTGGTCAGGACAGCCCACAGGGAAGCAAAGCACTGTGCGACCTCACGACGCCCACACCTCTCTCCTCACTTCGCCTCATCGGGGAGGTACTGCGTCATCTGACATCATCATAAGAAGTGCAGTGAACACAGCGTGGTAAGACACTGAGAGACACACACAGCCAGGTGGGCGGCACATTCACAGAGCTTTCCTTCAAGCGTATTTTTATGATTGTTCTAATTTATTGCTGCTTTCATCTCTCACTGTGCCTAATTTGTAAAGTAAATATGGCCATAGGTATGTATGGAGAGGGGGAAAAAAGAGTATTTAGAGAGTTTGGTCCTCTCATGGTCTCAGGCACCCACTGGAAGCCTTGGGAAGAATCCCCCAGGGATAAAGGGTCCCGCCTACAACCAATGTGGCTTAACGTCCAATGCAACAGTATAACAACACCTCACACTGAGCTTTCCCCTTCCATGCTTTTACCCAGCACGTCACATGGGGCAAGGCCCACTCACAGGCAAAAGAAAACAGAGTCTAAAAAACAGACCATCTTCAAAAGCAGAATCAGCTATGACAGGGGTTGGCCCCTGTCACAGAAGATCGGCCAGGAACTTGAAGTAACTTTGACTAGCGTGTTAAGGACTGTAATGGAAAAAGCAGGCGATGCAGAAGAAAACACAGAGCGAAATGGGAAATAAAAATGAATTAAAAGGAAATCCTAGAAACAAACAAACAAAAAAGAAATGAAAGCTTTGAAAAGCTCAGGAATAGATTCAAAGCAGATAAGGAAAGAACTAGCGAGGCTGAGCACAGATAAATAGGAACTTCTCACACTGAAATGGGAAAGGGAATGGGGGTGGAAAATAAGACACTGGAGAGAATGTGCAAGGACTGTGGGGCAACAGCGTGCGCCAGTGTGACCCTAGGTCATTCGAGTATCAGGAGAAGTCAGAACAAGGCAGAGGGAATACTTGATGTAATGATGTCAAAGAGCTTTCCAAAATTAATGGCACAGAGAAGAAGGAAGGAGGGAGGGAGGGGGAAAAAGGGAGAGGGAGGGAGGGAGGAAGAGAGGGGAGGGGGGAGAAAAATTGGTTAGAGAACATTGGCCTGGGTAGCTGGAAGAAAGCCAGCAGGGTGTTAGAGAGAGGTGGAGGGAGAGAGAAAGAGGGTACGTGGTACTGCAGTGAATACAAAATTTAAAAGCTAAGGTAATAATGCAAATTGGCCAGATTATTCATGTAATACTGCTGACAATGTAAAAAGATAGATCGCTACAGAAAAAAGTTTGGACCTAAATCATAATTGGGATGCAAGGGTTTATAGAAAAATAATCCCACAAAAAGACATGCAAGTAGAAGAGAGGCCTTTGGGGGGAGTGGGAGGGGGGAGGAGGGGCACAAGAGGGTAAGGGGGAAGTTATCTGTGCAACGTACAATGAAACACAGATATGGAAATGTCACAATGAAATGCACGTCAGAATGAAACACACTAAGTTCCCAAGACTTCCAAAGACTTCCAGTGGGTGCCTGAGACCATCAGAGGTACCAAACTCTCTAAATACTCTTTTTTTCCTCTCTCCATACATACCTATGATCATGTTTACTTTACAAATTAGGCACAGTAAGAGATGAAAAACAACAAGAATAACAGATGATGTATATTAAAATTTTCCAATTAACAATGTTAAAAGGTAATAGACACATATCCAAATATTAAAAAAAAAAACACAACTCTAAATGTGAATGATCTAAACTAGTTCGCAGACCCAGCATGGTGGCATACACCTGTAATTCCAGGGAGGCTGAGGCAGGACTGTGAGTTCCAGGCCAGCTAGCAAGATCTAGTCACGAAAAACAAAACAAAATGAATAGAAATGAATAAAGCTAGGCAAAGTCAAGGAAAGAATAAAACACGGATCCAGCTAAATGCTGTCTCTAAGAAAGCCACGTCAAATATTAAGACTCAGCGCAGCTAAAACTTTTCACCTTTCAAGAGAGAAAGGGAGGCAAAATGGTAGAGACAGAAGAGATCAGCGATTTCCAGGAGGCTGAGGGAGGGAGGCATAGGGTTGGGGATCCAGCTCGTGGTAGAGCGCTTGCCACGCAAGGGTAAAGCCCTGGCTTGGGTCCTCAGCATGTTAGGGGTGGGGAATTAGAGGGACAGAGGGATGAACAATGGGAACAGAGAGGGCTTGGGGGCAGTGAAATGATCCTCTGTAGCACCATGATAATGGCAGATATCTGTCACTATGTAGTTATGAAAACCTGTGTGATGTTCAGCGCAAGAGCAGCCCGAATGCCACCTGAGGACTTTAATTAACGAAAGGAGCCAACACTGCCCCGTCCATTGTAGTAAAGGAAGCACACTAACATGAGATGTGACTCACGGGGAAATCCGTACATAGGAGGAGAAGGGATTTGTGGAACTCTGTACTCTATGCTCAATTTTTCTGTAACTTAAGCCTGCCCCCCAAAATAAATTTATTAATTTTTAAAAGTACATATCCAAAGAAAGATTTTCGAGTAAGGATATCCTCTGCAACTTTAATTTACAACAAACTAATGCTTAACAACAAATTTACAAGAAACTAATGCCTAACAACAGGCTGGGATTTAGCTAAATTGGCAAAGTGCTGCACTGCAGTCTCTGAGGTTCCGAGTTCAATTCCCAGCACCACAAAAATGGGAGAAGGACCTGGCAGTCCACTCCCAAGGCAATCCCGAAACAATCAGCCATTGAAAACCCTATGAGGGTCGCTATGAGTCGGATACCGACTCGATGGCACCTAACAACAACAACAGTGCCTAACAATGGGCTGCGATTTAGCTCTGTTGGTAGAGCCCTGCTCTACAGTCTCTGAGGTCCCAGGTTCAATTCCCAGCACTACAAAAATGGGAGGGCGTGGCAACTCACTCTGGAGGCAATCCCAAAACAATCAGCCATTGAAAACCCTATGAGGGTTGCTATGAGTGGCACCCAGCTCAATGGCACCTAACAACAACAACAATAACTAACAACAGAAAAGTATTAAATAAATTCTGGTGTGCATGCTATAGAATTTTGTGCACATATGAAAACAATGTTTTAGAAGAAAATTATTGCATGGGAAAATATTCATCATAAGCAGGAAGAGCTGGCAGAAGAGGAAAGCTAAGGAACTCCAGAACCGTCCCACCACTTTACTTATAGAAATGTGAACATTTTCCCACGCCAATAACGATATATGCCAGGCAAACTTTCATCAAGAGAAAGCTGCAGTAGCTATATTAACTTCAGAACATAAGACTTCAGAAGAGATAATTGTATTACAAATAAAGCTCCAGTTATTCCATCTCTAAAGAGACATAATAATCTTAAGTGGGTAGAAACCTAAATATGGAGTATCAAAATACCTTAAGGAAATATCGATGGACATGAAGCACAGACCAGATAAATATACCGTGACAGCGGACTCCATACCAACCCCCACCCTGACTGACAGATCACTCGGGCAGACAGCCAGTGAAGACATAAATCATCTGGATCTAATTGACAGTTACAGAGGACACCGTCTGGCGACAGAGGATGGGACATCCACCAGGATGGACTGTCGCCTGCAACTTAATAGATTTCCATGAACACAGCTCACGCAAAGCCTGTCCTCAGACTAAGATGCAATTAAATCAGAAATCAATACCTGAGAGGTAACTGCGATGGCCCCAGATACTTTAGAATTAAACAGTGTGTTTTGCAATAACTCATGATCACAGAGGTCTCAAGAGAAATTGAAAAGTAGCTTAAACTAAATGAAAACAGAATACAATGTATCAGAATTTTTCAGCTACCTTAAAGTAGTGCTGGAAGGAGAACTGGAAGCACTGAATGAGTATTTCAAAGAATAAAGATTCCTAAACTCTCACTTTAAGAAGTTAGAGATCAATGGGAAAATCAGAGCAAACACAAGCAGAAGAAAGGAGATGATCTGCTTGGTCTTCCAGCTGGAAGGGCCTAAAAGCAGCGACACTTGGGTAGGAATCAGCACACTCCACACACACACACACACACACACACACACACACACACACACACACACACACGCTAGTTCCTAATGCCATGCTCCAGTAAAAGGAGCCAGAGTCCTTTAGAGACATGGTCAGCCAATGCTAGGTCAGAGGCAGAGAATGTACAAGATGGGCGAGGAGCACCCTGTACTTCTCAAAGGTAAAGAGGAGGAGGAGGAGGAGGAGGAAGAGAAGGAAGAAGAGGAAGAGGAGGAGAAGGAAGAAGAGGAGGAGGAAGAAGAGGAGGAGGAAGAAGAGGAAGAGGAGGAGGAGGAAGAGGAAGAGGAGGAAAAGGAGGAAGAGGAAGAGGAGGAAGAGGAAGAGGAGGAAGAGGAAGAGGAGGAAAAGGAGGAAGAGGAAGAGGAGGAAGAGGAAGAGGAGGAAGAGGAAGAGGAGGAGGAAAAGAAGGAGAAGGTGATGGTGGAGGAGGAGGTGGAGGAGGGCAGAAAAGTAATACAATTGACCCACAATGCAACTCTGACAACTAACTGTCACGTGATGTCCTTAATGGGGTCCTAGCACAGCAAAACTCTTTCCTATATCCCCAAAGGAAACATATTTGATATGGAAATGCAAAGTCATATAAGCTTGAGTTCACAGCGTACTGGTATTGGCTCATTACCTGTTGTGACCAATGCATGGTAACGATGGACGCTGTTAACAGAGGAAATTGATACCCAGTAGACGGAAACTCACTGTGCTATCTTTGTGACTTTTCTATGGATCTCATTTTTTTCCCTCAAAATTAAAAGTTTATTTTTTTAAAAAAGTGGGAGATGATAGGAGCAAACTTTCCATTTTCTAGAAGGATTGTGTAAACCTGAGGAGGTCAGGTCAGGGGCTCAGGGACACCACCTGGGCTAAGTGTTTCTTTGGGGGGGCTGTAATTACAAATTCCTCCTTTCGGGGTTATGGGGCCATTTTGGTCGTCTATTTAATCCTGGTGGAGTGTGGGTGGGTGGTAATTTCCGGGAGGTGGTCCCTTTCTGTGAATTGCTGACTCTGCAATCATAAAATTGTTCAGCGCTTCCTTATTAACTTTTCCACAGCTACAGATGTCTAGCAACACCCCCACGCCACGTGGGTGGTGATCTGCGCCACCTTTCTTATTCTTGTCAGTACCTCTATGAACTTATCGATGTTACTGATCTTTTAAAAGAGCCAGATTTTTGTTTTATTGATTTTTTTCTATTTTCAATTGCTCTGGTCTGTGATCTTCTCTTTAGTGCCCACATCTGATAACCACTGGTTTGTTGTTATTGTTGTTTGTTTTGTATTTTAGAATCCACATGTAAGTGACATCAGATGATATGTTTCTGGCTTATTTCGCTTTGCATTATGTCATCTCGGCTCCTCTATACTGTGGAAAATGACAAGATCTCCTCCTTGGTAAGGCTAAATAATGTAGAATCCAATTTGTCCATTTGTCCAAGATGGACTCCTGTCACCTCTTATGTTGCTGAGTACAGATTATCTTTATGAGGTGGTGATTTCATTTCCTCAATTATATACCCAGAAGAGGGAGTACTCGGTCAGATGCTAGCTCTATTTCAATTTCCTTAGCAAGTAATACAATTTGGCCATTACTGATCCACGATGATGACTGTACAAAGCCTTTGGGAAGCAACGACATTTCGCCAGCTCCAATTAGTCTGGCTTTGCTTCTGTCTCTGATTAACTCAATTGCCATGGCCAGAAAGAAAGAAAGAAAAAGAAAGAAAGAGAGAGAGAGAGAGAGAGAGAGAGAGAGAGAGAGAGAGAAAGAGAGGGAGGGAGGGAGGGAGGGAGGGAGGGAGGGAAAAGAAGGAAGAAGAAAGAAGGAAAGAAAGGAAGAAAGAAAAAGAAAGACAGAAAGAAAGGAGAAGGAAAGAAAGGAAGAAAGAGAAAGGAAGGAAAGAAAGAGAAGGAACGAAAGATAAGAAAGAAAGAAGAAAGAAAGAAAAAGAAAGAAGGAAAGAAAGAAAAAATAGAAAAAGAAAGAAAGGAAAGAAGCAAGGAAGGAAGGAAGGAAGGGGAGAGAGAGAGAAAGAGAAAATACAATGTCACATAGAAATAAAATTAGTGAGCCCCTTGTTTTGAGGTGGTACAAACAGTGGAACATTTTACAACAGGAGCTAACAAGGCTTATTTTCCAGAGGATTTCATATTTCATTAGACATAGGTTATTTTTCTTCCTCCAACCACCATTAAGACCCAGAGCCTTCCATTTTTCCGTGGCTTCTGCATATGTGGACGGCGTGGTAAAACCAGCCCCAGTTGGTACTTTCTGCGTTTCTGTCATTCAGGCAAGTGCTTGTTTACCTCCCTTTGGTCTCCATCAGAAAGTCCTCGCCACAGGAAGCAGGGGGCCAAAAGACCCCTCCACGGGCAGCCACTGAGCAGGTGCATAATTCTGTGTTTGAAGGCTTTCAGAAGAGCAAGTGGAAAACAAGGGGTGGAATAAGCCCGAGCCTTTGATGTTGGTCAGCTCAGGTGGGTGGGAGGGAACAGGGAAGGTGGGCAGTTAACTGTCTTTAATGCACTGCTGCGGAGGTGTAAAGATTTTATGCTTTAAAAACAGCAAAAGCAGAAGGGCTTCAGGGTGGGGGGAAGCAATTCCTTTGGCTTTGTTCTCTCGGCTCCCTGCCCACACTCTGGTGTTTACAAACCGGGCTTTGTTAGTCCTCATTCACCTGCACTGCAGGGGTTGCCTGGCCCTGAGTGGGCAGGCGCCAGCAGGCCAGCTGCCCTAAGGAGACCCTGCTGGGGGACTCCTGGGGGGCCAGAGTCTGGAACTCCCACTTTAACTGCCACAGCGGCAGTCTTTGATAAAGGACGCCAGGGCACCTAACAACAGCAACAGCACAAAGGACTTACACAGTAAAATCAGTTGAAATGACTTTACCAACACTTGAACAAAAGGGAGTCGGGCCTGAGAAGCAGGTTGTCAGCACAGAGTGAATGTGTGCATAGGTACAATTGCTTTTGTTGTTGTTGTTAGGTGCCCTCGAGCTGGTATCCGACTCATAAGGACCCAACACACAACAGGCGAAACACTGTTGTCAGTGCTTCTCTGCTGTTCATAGGGTTTTCAATGGCAGGTGATCCCTTTAGGAAGGGGCAAAGGGCCTCTTGGAGGATCTGGGCCTTCCTCAGAGTGCTGGGGAGCAAGAGTGAATGTGTCCTGTACAACTAAGATCATGAAATACTCATAAGCACTTGTGGGGTGCTGTCCAGTAGGGCTCAACTCACAGTGACCCGAAGTACAGCAAAACAAAATCCTACCCAACATTGTGCCATGCACACAATCTTTTTATGTTAGAGCCCAATATCACAGCCACTTTGTTTCTTCTCATTGCGAGTCATGCCACATCAGCAACTGGAGGTCCCAAGGCCTTCACTCCATTCCCATCATTAAGGTCGACTCTTCTTTGAGGAGGTAACTCTTTGCCATCTGTCTTTTGAATGCCATCCAGCCTGGGGGGCTCAAACCCAGGGCCTTACACATGCTTCGCAGGCATTTTGCCACTGAGCTCTATCCCTAGCCCTTGCTTTTATTTTATTTTATTTATTTTTGTTGTTGTTGTTGTTTTGAGACAGGGTCTCACTAAATTACACAGATTGCCTCTGGTCTCGAACTTGCGATCCTCCTGCCTCTGCCTCCTGGGTCGCTGGGATTACAGGCAGGCTCCTGCATGCCCGGCTCATCGTGTTTATTTCTGTAGACAGGATCTCACTGTGTGGCCCAGGCTGGGATTAAAGGCATGACTTTTTAAAAATTTTCTTTCAGGTTGTTCTAGATACTCCCATATGAATACATAAACGTTACAAAGTGAATTGGGTCCACTGTGAAATTCACACGTTGAAGCCCCTGTGCTTGGGACCTCAGTGTGTGACTGGATTAGAACACAGAGTCCATGAAAAGGTGATTTAGTTAGAATGAGGCCCCCAGAGTGGGTCCTAACCCAACATAAACACCGTCCTTACAAAAACAGAAAATGTGCACGCATCCACAGAGAGAAAATACAGGAGGAAGACAGAGGGAGACTGAGGCCAACTGCAAGGCCAGATGCTCCAGAAGAAACCACGCCTCTGACACTTTGACCATGGACTTCCAGCCTCCAGAACCGTGGGACCATTATCTCTGCCAGCATTCACCAGCCTCTGGTACTTTGTTACAGCAGCGCGAGTCTACTGGTATCAGAGTGTTTCTGCCACTTGGTGAAGTATGGAAAACTTAGTTCCATCCGGGTCTTGTGGCCTTCCTCATCTTAAAAGAGTCTACCTGTTTGCTGCACATACTACGTAAGTCGTCGGAGCACTAGGCCATCTTGTTCATCCAGATGTTGACATCTGCCCATTTTCTCCCCTGAGTGTGTGGTTTCCCAGCTTCATTGTTGGGTAATTGAGTTCTGGCTGTGCCTCTTGAACCTGGGGTGTCCTGTCACAGGACTGTGGCTAACTACGGGGTATCCTGAGCTTCCTGAGTGACGTGCCTTTTTCTTCTACCTCTCACGTTTCCTAACCGTACGTCTGGTTCTGCCCAGGGACTTTCAGTCAGGACCAAGGAACAGCTGTCCTTCCTTGACCAGGATCTGAGAGAGTGAGCCCTTAGACACTTTGCCGAGGGCACTCAGCGTTTCCGTCTCTCCTGAATCCTTTCTCCTTGCCATTTTCCATTTGCCATGTCGGAACTCAGCCAGGATTTCTCATTTCCATGAATGAGTAGACACTGGGCTGCTTTGGAGGGCTTTCAGCACTAAGTCCTGGACACGGGCTTGAATTATTCTAAAATCATCTTCATGGCAATTTTGGAAAATCTATTTAAAACCAAAGGACTTCCTCCTCCTGATGCACAAATCAAGGTGGTTTAAAAATTAAAAATGAAAATAAGAAGCTTATCTACAAAACTGTGCTCTGTGATATTAGTATTCTATATACATCCATATATATATATATATATACATATATATATACATATATATACATATATATACATATATATATACATATATATATATATATATATATATATATATATATATATACCGCTCTGCCTTTTGCACTGCCCAACCCCACCTTGTGTTCGTACTGCATGGTGGCCCTGCCTTCTAAGCATTTGCTGTGCTTTTCAACAGCTCCTTGCATTAAAGACCAAAGTCACTGCTGGTCTGTGCCACTCTAGCCCAGGGCCAGGGCAGAATAGATTCTTTTTTCCAGCTGGGGAAATTATAGGAGGCACCCAGCCAGGTACATTGCAAACACAGGCATTAAGAACTGCATTCTGTGCCTAGTGCAGTGATGCAGACCTGTCATCCCAGCGGCTCGGGAGGCTGAGACAGGAGGATCGCAAGTTTGAGACCAGAGGCAGTCTGCATAACTTAGCCAGACCCTGTCTCAAAAAGTAAGAATATGGGTTGGGGGCGCAGCTCAGTGGTCCAGCACTTGCAGAGCATGCAGGCGCAAGGCCCTGGGTTCAACCCCCAGTACCGAAAAAAAAAAAAAAAAAAGAATTGCATCCTGTGCAGAAAATGAGAAATGTGCCTGGGAACTGAAGGGATAAAAAAGGGGGCCAACCAAAGTTCTAAAAGAGACTCAAAAGTGCTGAGGATTCAGAGACGTCAGGGTAACGCATGCAGGATCAAGGACAAAAGAGCATTAGAATCTGGACTTAGAAAACATGAATTTTTCAGTGGAGTGATTTTACGTGGACAGGTTTTTGGTTGGAGGAGGGAATGTGAGGAAGAAGGCTGAGGTAAGATGAGGCCCAGGGGATAAAACGGGGTCCTCTTGGAACCCAGGGTCCTCAGGAGGTGAAGCCTGGGGGAAGAGGCTATCTTTCCACTACACCCTCAGCCCAGACACCAAGCCAGGCTGCCCTCCCAACGTCTTTGCTGTAGATGATGTAATGCATGAGTTGTCATTGTTAGGTGCCATCGAGTCAGTATCCGACTCATAGCAACCCTGTGTACAACAGGTGAAACATTATTGTCAGTGCTTCTCTGCTGTTCATAGGGTTTTCAATGACTGATTGATTTTTGGGAGTGGATTGCCTGATTCTTCTCCTAAGCCTACAGCACCTGGTGTTCCCAGGTGGTCTCCCATCCATGTACTAACCAGGCTTGACCCTGCTTAGCTTTCAAGATCTGACGGGATCGGATGCCACAGGGCTACGGCTGCAGGCTGCATGAGTTATTAGTACATCCCAAATCCGAAGCCCTCCAAAATGCAAAACATTTTGATTCTTCCAAAAGTGGAAAATTCTACATCATGTGCCTTCAATGCGAGCATAAAATTATTGAAAATATTGCATATAATTACCTTCACACTAAGTGCAAAATGTGTTTATGCAATATAAATATTTTTCATGTGTAGGCTTGGCTCCCAGCCTACGGATATCTCATTATGTATGCAAATATTCCAAAATGAAAAAAAGAATTCAAAATGCGAAACATTTTGGGTCCCAAGCATTTTGGATAAGAGATATTCAATGTGTAGATAGATTGTGATTACACTGGCAGGGGAGGGTTAGCAGTCTGCTTGCACATCATGTTTAAAAAAACAGAAGCGGCTTGTTGAGTAAATATAACGGAAGATAAGCATAGAAAGCAAATATTTACTTAAACCCTGATTATGGGCCCTTAAAACACACATGCTCCACATGTATGGTGAAATAATACTGCAGACAGGGCAGCGGCTTTGTGAGGCTATTTGAAAAGACCCTTGTTTGCAGCCCTTGACAACTTATTTTTTTCCCCCCAGAACTGGGGGTTGAACCCAGGCCCTCGCGCTTGCATGCTCTGCAAGTGCTGGACCACTGAGCTGTGCCCCCCGGCCCTTTTTTTTACTTTTTGAGACAGGGTCTTGCTAAGTTATGCAGACTTCCTCTGGCCTTGAACTTGCGATCCTCCCACCTCCGCTTCCTGAGCCGCTAGGATTACAGATGTGCACCACCATGCCAGGCTAGCCCTTGACATCTTTAATGAGATCACATTTCTTGGCCTTCATCTCATTATATATATACTTGGAAGTGAAGACAATTCCTTGAAAACAATCGTGATTCTTATTTTTCAGTAATTCAAATGTTGGCACCCATCAGTTCAGAATGCTAAAAAATGCTAATGCAGTTAAGCAGCTTCTTTTCTGAATAACTTCAGGAAAAATAACTTCAGTCTTTCTTAAAGGGACACTGGTTTGCTTGTGTGAAAGTATTATTTTAGTAATAAAAACTGTCCTCTATTTTTCCTGCCCCATTTATGCTACACTAACAAGCCCAGCTTACGTTACTACTAAAAACACGAAAAATATGTTAGATGGTTTAGGCTGGTTTGATCTTTCTCTGATCTTATAAATTATGATAAACCTAAACTGTACTGTATTTACCCATGAAGATCAAAGAACACAGCCTTCAGTATGGATAGCACCTCAACATCAAGAATACAAAAATCCTTACAACTGGGTGAGTATGCAACATCACGATAAATGGAGAAAAGATTGAGGCTTTCCAAGATTTTGCTTTACTTGATTTTACAATCAACACCCACAGAAGCAGCAGTCAAGAAATTAAAAGATGCAATGCATTGGGAAAATCCCTTGCAAAAGACCTCTTTAAAGTGCTGAAAAGTAAAGACATCACATTGAAGACGAAGGTGCGCCTGACTCATGCCATGGTATTTTCAGCTGCATCATATGCTTGTGAAAGTTGGACATTGAACAAGGGAGATAGGAGATGAATTGGTGCTTTTGAATTATGGCACTAGAGACAATTATTGAATATACCATGGACTGCCAAAAGAACCAACAGATCTGTCCTAGAAGAAGTGCAACCAGAGTGTTCCTTGGAAGCAAGGATGGCTAGACTGCGTCTTACGTATTTTGGACATGTAGTCAGGAGGGACCAATCCCTGGAGAAGGACATCATGTTTGGGAGTAGCTGATTAATGAAAGAAGGAAGACCCTCACCTAGATAGATTGACACAGTGGCTACAACAATGGACTTAAACATAAAAGAGATCATGTGTCTGGCGCAGAGTGGGGAGTGTTTCCTGCTGTTGTGCATAGGGTCACTACAGAGTCAGATCTGACTTGATGGCACCTAACAACATAAAACAACAGATCATAGCCCACAACCCCCCACACCCAGTATTTTTCAAGCATAAAAGGTGGTTAATGGAGAAAACCTGCAGTGCTGAGAAACGTGGGCAACAGACACAGGAAACAGAGGGCTCAGAGCAGAAGCTACAGAGGAACTAGCATTCACGCACTTGTCAAAATCCACCACTGTCATTGTTGTTGTGAGGTGCCATCAAGTCGGAGTCTGACTCATAGCCACCCAGTGTACAATAGGTAAAACACTATTGTTACTGCTTCTCTGCTATTCATAGGGTTTTCAATGGCGGATTGGTTTTTGGGAGTGAGTTGCCGGGTCCGTCTCCCAAGCCTACAGCACCTGGTGTTCCCAGGCGGTCTCTCATCCAAGGGCTAACCAGGCCTGACCCTGCTTAGCTTCTGAGATCGGATGCCACAGTGGTACAGCTGCAGGCACCACTGCCCTAGCTGGTCTTTAGGCGCCAAGTCTGAGGTCGACTGTGGCTTTTTCTGCAGGGAACTTTAAAAGGCATCTCCTGCTCTCTGAGACTTATTTCTCATCCTTCTGCCTATAAGCTAAATAAGCTTCCTTGCTTTACCCAGTCCACATAAATCACACTTGCTGCCCACTGCTTACTGACGCTGGGGATTTGCCTAGATCGTAACTTCTCTAGGACGTGGTTCTTTCCTCATGGGCTGGGAAGCGAGCCCAGCCTTTGGAGTCAAGTCCCATTCAATGCACAGAACCCATTCCTGAAGACTTCTCTTAAAACCTCTGAGACCTGAGACCCCGCCCACTGAAGAGTTTTTGCTCTATGGTGTTGAAGTCTGGTGACGAATGTCTCATGAAGTTTGGTGATGAAGCGGATATGTGAAGGTTCTAAGGCCGAGGGGCCTGGGTTCCCTCTATGACTCTACCTGCCCCTTCCTCTCCTTTGACCTGAAGCAGGGTAACATTATCAACTCCACTTGCACATTTAGCAGGCTTGGAAGTCAGAGGTTAAACATTGTCATTTTTTGTCATTATTTTGTTGCTTTTGTGGTTCTGGGGATGGAATCCAGGGCCTTGCACATGCCAGGCCCTGAGGTTTGTTTTTCCAAAGTGTTTTTTTTTTTTTTTTTTTTTTGCGGTACTGGGGGTTGAACCCAGGGCCTCCCGCCTGCGTGCTCTGCAAGTGCTGGGCCACTGAGCTGCACCTCCAGCCCATTTTTTTTTTCCTTTTTGAGACAGGGTCTCGCTAAGTTACACAGACGGCCCCTGGTCTCAAACTTGCAATCCTCCTGCCTCCGCCTCCCAAGCTGCTGGGATGACAGGTGTGCGCCACCGCACCCCGCTCCCTCCAAAGTGTTTTCCAGCCTGATACCATGCGACACCGTGAGGGTGCAGACAGGACAGCTTCTGTCCCCTAGGGGACAAACAGCAGCAGCTTCAGAGCCACATCTGGACTCAGGTCAGCCAGAAAGGGCCCCCGGAAAGCTTTGTAACCAGAAAGACAGACAGATCTCCTCGCAAGGGCAGCTGGGGACATCTGGAATATTACCATTCCTTTGCCCTGTCTCGCCACCGCAAGTTCACCAGGACACGCTCAGCTAACGGCGCCTGCCTGGGCCCTCACTGGGTCCCTAGGGGAACTCTCGCTGAGGATTAAAACTCAACTGAAGCCAGGCGCCCTGGTGCGCACCAGCAATCCCAGCACCGCAGGAAGCAGAGGCAGGAGGATCACAGGTTTGAGGCCAGAGGCAGCCTGCGTAACTTAGCGAGACCCTGTCTCACTTTAAAAAATAAGAAAAGGGGCTGGGGGCGCAGCTCAGTGGTGGAGCCCTTGGGAACTATTAGTGAGTCCAAAAAAGCAAAACAGAAAAACACAAATCAATGGAACAAAATGGCCCTTTGTGCGGCCAGTGGAAGGATCTGCTACACAGCAATTACAGTTCCAAAGCTTCTTTAGCATTCAAAATCTATTCCATACCCAGGCGGTGAAGCCAGGAGCGTCCAGCATGTGGCTCTCCCGGAGAGCCCATTAGGGGGCCGGGCACAGCACATGAGTCCCGTCACAGGCCGCTAGACACTGGCTCTGGGAAGGACGGCTGCAGATGGACCAGGACATAGCAGGCTTCAGTCCTGCACCGACACTCAGGCCTGCAGAGCTGGGAGCGTTTCACAGGACAGATGTGCTCTGGGGTCCCATGGGGACCGGCCGCCACATGCCAGCCCTCCTTTGACAAGGATCAGTTGTGGTGGCTGAAAATCCAAATGAAGGCAGTTCTTGATCAACACATATACTTTACTTTTGAATCAACAAATCTGCTACTAGTTAATTAACTTTAAAGACTATTTTTTGGCAGGTGGCAAAACTGAGAATAGAACTCAGGGCCTCCTGCCTGTCAGCCAAGCTGTCCACGACGGAGCCACATCTCACCCCCAAATCCATTTACAATGTCATTGTTGTTGTTGTTGTTAGGTGCCATTGAGTCAGTGTCCAACTCATAGCAACCCTACGTACAATAGGCAAAACACTGTCGTCAGTGCTTCTCTGCTGTTCATAGGGTTTTCAATGGCGGATTGATTTTGGGGAGTGTGTTGCCAGGTCCTTCTCCCAAGTTTTCAATAGAAGTGCCA
Source organism: Pedetes capensis (assembly GCA_007922755.1). NCBI lineage: Eukaryota > Metazoa > Chordata > Mammalia > Rodentia > Pedetidae > Pedetes > Pedetes capensis. Next base: position 5,086 of record VMDO01011843.1, on the reverse strand, counting down.
TAATGAAGGAAGCCACCAGTCCTACCAGAATGACATTCATAATTCATCCGTTTCTAAATCCAAAGCAGTCTGATCAAGGGAGGACCATCCATCAGCGTAAGGGGACCCTCATTCTATCGCCTCCTCATGTGTCTGTCAGCCTGTGCTGCAAGCCTTGCGTGTCGCTGTGAGGCTGAAAGCTGTGCCACTGGCATCTCAGATACCAGCAGAGTCACCCATGATGGACAGGTTTCAGCTGAGCTTCCAGACTAAGACAGACTAGGGAGAAGGACCTGACAGCCCACCCACAAACAGCCGTTGAAAACCCTGTGAGTAGCAGAGAAGCTATACAAATACAGTGCCAGAAAATGAGCCCCCCAGGCTGGAAGACATTCAAGAGATGACTGGGGAAGAGCTGCCTCCTCAAAATAGAGGTGACCTTAATGGCGAGAATGGAGTAAAGGCCCAAGAACCTCCAACTGCTGATGTGGCACGGCTCAAAATGAGAAGAAACACAGTGGCTGCAACAATGCACTCAAACATGGAAAGATCATGTGCATGGCACAGTGCTGGGGAGTGTTTTGTTCTTTTGTACACTGGGTCACTATGAGTCAGACCTGCCTCAAGGGCAGCTAACAGCAACAGTTCTGTTGCTACGTGCATAGCATCATCGGCCTGTTGGGCCTCGTTTTCCAGTTCACAGACAAGCGTTGTGGGGGATTGCACTTAGCTCTGTCAGCCTTCGCTGTCATCAACACTTAGTAGCCTCGACCAGCAACCGTTTATCATTTCTCCTGAGTCCACGGGCCAATGAGAGCTCCTGCCGGCATGAGCCAGGCCCAGCCAGTTTGTGCAGCATGCACTCCTGTGTGTGCCTGCAGGTGTGCGTGACGTCAGGCCCAGCAGGAGGCCTGTCGCCCACGATGGCCTTGGCTGGGACGGCTGTCCTCTGCATGTCTCTGGTGCTTCTCCAGCTGGCCTGGTTCCCTGTGGCGTGGCAGAGCTCCAAGCCAGGGGCACACCACAAAACCCCTCGCCCTTCAGGCTTGGCACTACTCAGAGCACGTGCCAAGGACAGGCCTCATTCAAAAGATGGGGAAAGAAACTCCCAGCTGTCTGGGAGGTTAAAAAGAAAAGGTCACAGTGTAGGAGGCTAAGGACGCAGAGAAGAGCTAACAACAGCCACTGCTGGTAAGCGGCTGCTCAGGGTCCTCTGGCGTTTAAATTGCTACTGTCATTTTGAATGGACAATGTGGTATGTGTACTCAATGGAATATTGCTCACCACAGAAAAAGAATGAAATCCCGGCATTTGCGGCATCTCGGACAGAACTGGAGGATGTGGTGTAAATGAAATAAACCAGAGACAGGAAGACAAAAAACTGGGAGCTCAGGGAGCTGGTGGCAGATAAGCAGGGTGACATAGAGGTCACCAGAAGGACAAGGAAGGTGGGAGGAGGGGACAGAGGGAGGCTGGTTAGCAAGTACCTGAATATGGTTGGACGGGAGGAGTAAGTACTAGTGCTCTACAGCCCTGTGCGGTGACCACGGTTTACAACAACTCATTACATATTTGACAAAGAACTAGAAAAGAGAAGCCACGCCTGGTGGCGCACATCTGCTGTCCCAGAGACTTGGGAGGTGGAGGCAGGAGGATCGCAAGTTGGAGGCCAGAGACAGCCTGTGTAACTTAGTGAGACCCTGTCTCAATGTACAAAATATAAAAGGGGGCCAGGGGCCCAGCTCAGTGGCGGAACACTTGCAAAGCATGTGGGAGGCCCTGGGTTCAGACCCAGCACCACAAAAAACAAAAAAACAAAAAACTAGAAGAGGTGAAAGTTTCCCAACACAAAAAAATGGTAAATGTTTGAGGAGACTGAAATGCTAATTAGCCTGATCTGACCATTATACATTGTGTACGGGTATTAAATTATCACACTGTATCTTATCAGTACATGCAATTAAAAAAATTTTTTTACAGTGAAACCATAAATACAACTAATGCTCCCACCTTTCTGTCCTTCCCCACCGTGCACTCCTACGCTATTTCTGCAGCGAGTAGGCCCCGGATGGTTTTGCAAGCATTGAGAACCCTTCAGGAAGGACACATCTATTCTGGGCAGATTACATTACATTCTTCCCAAAGGACTTGGCTCCTCTGAAACGTTGACAGGCCACCTGGCATTTCCCCATCCCCAGAGACCTGGCTTGGCCTCAAGTTGGCTCCTCAAAAGCCCAACCTCCCGCACGGTGCGAGTGAGACTGGCATTATTTCAGCAGGACACCCTTCTTCCAGGAATAGGGTCAAGCCAAGGGTCACCCGAGGACATGAGAGGTGATTTCTTATTTCATTCGCCACCAGCCTGCCCATCCTTTGCCATTAGAGTCCTGAGGAGGCTTTGTCTGCAGCTGGCAGGAGCCGGGTCTCCGGTGGCTTTGAGCAGGGCTGGAGGCCGTGTCTTCCCCTTCCCTTGCCTATCAGGGAGCTGATGGCTGCCGGGTTCTTTTAGTAATGTCTATAGACAGCAGGCCCCGAGGCATAGGCTCACCCCAGCTAAGGAAGCAGAGCTCAGGGCAAAGTCTCTCAAAGGCGCTTCATGAAACAACTCCTCTGCCATCTTGGCCCCTGTCACCCCAGCCGCTGATCGCCAAGATTTTAGTCAATCTTGTGGGCAAATCTCACCCACCCGCAGCACCACACCCTCCTCAGCATCTTCCGACCTTGCTCTACTTATGGCCTTTGTATGAAGATCGTCATGGCGACCTGCTCTTCGTGCCTGGGCTTCTCGGCTCCCATTGTATTTTACAACCCATTTAAGTTTCAGAAGTATCACTGTGACTTCCAAAAGTCCTTCGATTTTTAGAAAAACTATTTTTTTCTTGTCTAGTCTTAGTCATTTCTTACTTCTCTACTTTGGACCTACAATTTTTTTCTCTCAACTACCAGGTCTTTGCCTAGGGTTTAACTCAATTGGTAAGGTGCTGCTGTGCACTCTGAGGCCCTGGGTTCGATCCCCAGCACCACAAAAATGAGGAGGAGGTACTAGCAGCCCACTCCTGAAATAATTCCAAAACAATCTGCCATCAAAAACCGTATGAATAGCAGAGAAGCACTGACATAATGCCAGGAACGGCACAGTGTTGTAGAGTGTTTTGTTCTGTTGTACATTGGGTGGCTATGAGTTGGACCTGACTCAATGGCACCTACTAACAACAATAACAGCCAAGTCTTTGAGAATGAGGAAAAAGCTCATCTAAGTGCCAGGCCTATGCGCACACCTGGTCTTGCCTATTGTCCAAAATTGAGGTGTGTGTGGGCTGAGCTCTCTCAAGGGTCTAGGGGAAAACTGGCCTGTGTCTTTCTCTTAGCACTGATATTGCTAGAAGCCCACTCCTTTCTCCATTGATGTCTAGTGTTCACCCTCTCTTTACCTCTGTCTCTTCTCTTCATTTTAGGACACAAATCACCATGGATTAAGGACCCATTCTACTCCCCCAGCGTGAGCTCTCTTAACCACCTACCTCTGCAATGCCCCTATTTCCAAATAAACTCACAGCCTGCGGTTCTAGGAAGAACGTGCATTTTGAGAGGACACCACTCAAGCCAGTTGAGGCCTCTTTATTTGACCCGTAGCAGGAGCCTCAAATATGGTCCTCAAAGAAAACGTATTTCAAGCATGATCATCTATCACACCGACAACAATTCTTCCCCACCCTCAGGTACCGGGGGCTGAACCCAGGGCCGCGCGCTTGCATGCTCTGCAAGTGCTGGACCACTGAGCTGCATGCCCAGTCCATCTTTTTACTTTTTGAGACAGGGTCTCGCTAAATTACACAGACTGCCTCTGGTCTCAAGCCTGCGATCCTCCTGCCTCTGCCTCCCCAGATGCTGGGATGACAGGCGTGCGCCACCGCACTCAGCAGCAGAAATTCTTTACGGGTGAAACAATTTTGGCAGGGACCAGGATGTCCAGTGTTGCATCCGACCACGCGGGAGCGCGGCCTTTTGCGACTTGAACGTCGTATGCCTGGCGTGCGCGCCACTTTCTGTACTGTGGTCTTACCTCACTTCCTCACATTTCTCAATATGACGTGTGGTGTAGTTAAAGCACACTTTTCTTTTGGTAAAAACGGGTTTTTCCGCCGTGTGAACAAGGGCTAAGAACCTGCAGGGTGCTGTGGCGCCCACCTGAAATCCCAGCAACTCTGGAGGGGGAAGCAGGAGGATCGTGGGTTGGAGGCCAGAGGCAGCCTGTGCAACTTACCAAGCTCCTGCCTCAAAACAGAAATGTAAAATGGGGCTGGGGACAGGGCTCAGTGGTGGACTGCTTGCCTAGGATGCGTGAAGCCCTGCATTCAACTCTGGAACTGCAAAATAAATGCGGTGGTATTCCTGGCACTCAGCCACAATCCATTCGGGAAGGCTGGCCAAGGGCCGGTAGTTCAAGGGCTGAGCGCATTTTCCCCATAAGAAATAACATAAATGTATTTCTTGGTTCCAACACCAAGTGAATGGCAAATCCAGACACACATATGCCACCCGCCTTGTTGGCAAGGTTTTTGTTGTTGTTGTTGTTGTTCAATCATTTGCCTCTTTCCTTTACTTTTAGTGCTGAAAGCTTCTAGGGTGCCTTGATGATTGTATGATGTACGTATGTACAGATGCATAAACAACCAGGAACTAGACAGGTCTTCAGCCTCTTGAAATCCACACGCTAAATGCTGCTGGTCCCTTTCACTCAGAAGCACCACGGCTAAGTGTGGGTCTTCTGCAGGTTTTAGGCCAACAGTCCAGTGCCCGACCAGAATTCTCTCCAAAATATTGGCCAAGGACCAAAATCCAAGCATGGAGGAGTTTGAGGGCCAATGTAGAAACATCAATTAATTAGCTAATTGATTTTATTAAATAGCTAAGCACTTGGTTTCCCAAAGTTAGAAATATTTCAAGAAGTCTGTGCTATGGTTTCAAGGTGCCCTCCATAATGCACGCGGGAGCCGGGCACAAGAGGTGGAGGCACAGGGATGGTGAGGTCCAGGCCAGAGGCAGGATGCATGGCTTTGCAAGCCCTGGACTCAAGATGCAAAACAGAAAAGGGCCGGGGGTGGGG
>VMDO01011842.1:0-64849 GCA_007922755.1 Pedetes capensis | reverse complement strand
CAATCAGGAACCAATAACATTACTTAATATATGTTCTACAAATATAGGGGCAGCTAGCTTCATAAAACAAACTTTATGAAAAATAAAGGACTACATTGGTCTAGATACAGTAATTATGGGAGACTTCAATACCCCACTTTCGCCAAGAGACAGCTCATCAAAAGAGAAAATCCACAAAGAAACGATGAGCTTAATCTGTACCTTGGACCAACTGGAACTCACAGATATCTACAGAATATTCCATCCATCTGATGAGGAATACACATTCTTCTCAGCACCTCATGGAACTTTCTCTAAGACAGATCACATTTTAGTACACAAAAATAGCCTTAATAAATACAAAAAAGTAGAAGTCATCTCCTGTACCTTATGAGACCACAATGGAATAAAATTGGAACTAAAAAACAACAAAAATGTGGGGAAATACAAGGGCTGGGCTGAGGAGTACCTTGCCCATGTATGGGCCGCTCAGGTTCAGCACACTAAGCCTACTTGTCTGTGACCTGAGGCAAACCCAGTCACATAGGCCCATGTGATAGGAGGGTCGCCATTGACCCTTGTTTGTCCAAACATACTCTCCTGCCTCTTTCCTCTTTTTGTGGGCTTGCCTGGAGCATGCCCAATCTTTATTGGGCAATCTAATTCAACAAGAATACTGACTGGCACTCACTACATAGCGTGATCCTGATGCAATACCTTCTACTTTCGCTTTACGCTGACCCTCTCCCTAAAATAAATGGATTTGATTCTCTGAAGCTGTCCCTGGAATCTGTCCTTGAGCCTCCGCACCACACCCTCTTTAGCTGCTCATGGCCCCCTCCTCCAGTGGAGGTCCAACACAAAAACACCAGAAATTTTACAAATTCATGGAGACTAAATAATACACTGCTGAATGACCAACTATTGAAAAAATTAAAGCAGAAATTTAAAAATTCCTGCAATCAAATAAGAATGAAAACATATTACAGGTGGTGCACACCTGTAATCCCAGTGACTTGGGAGGCGGAGGCAGGAGGATCGCAAGTTCAAGACCAGAGGCAGTCTGCATAACTTAGCAAGATCCTGTCTCAAAAAGTAAAAAAATTGGCTGGGGGTGTAGCTCAGTGTTCCAGCAAAGCATGCAAGCACAAGGCCCTGGGTTCAACCCCCACTACCACAATAAAGAAAGAAAGAAAGAAAGAAAGAAAGAAAGAAAGAAAGAAAGAAAGAAAGTCTCCCAACAAAGAAGATCCCAGGACCTGATGGGTTCACAGCAGAATTCTACCGAACTTTCAAAGAAGAATTAATACCAGTTTTCCTCAAATTATTTCAAAAAGTAGAAAAGGAGGGAGCACTCCCAAACTCATTCTATGAAGCTAATATCACCTTGATACCTAAACCAGGAAAGGACACATCTAAAACAGAGAATTACAGACCCATTTCCCTTATGAACATAGATGTGAAAATTATTAACAAGATTCTGCCAACCTGAATTCAGCAATATATTAAGAAAATAGTTCACCATGACTAAATGGGATTTGTTCCACAGACGCAAGGCTGGTTCAACATATGAAAATTGATTAATGTAATTGAACATGTCAAGAGGCTTGCAAAGAAAAATCACATGATCATCTCAATTGATGCTGAAAAGGCCTTTGACAAAGTGCAACACCTTTTCATGATAAAAACCCTGGAGAAGATAGACATAACAGGAAAATACCTTAACATCATAAAGGCCATCTATGACAGACCTACAGCCAACATCATATTAAATGGAGGAAAACTAAAACCATTTCCTCTAAGATCTGGAACAAGATAAGGATGCCACTCTCTCCTATCTTATTTAACATTGTGATTGAAGTCCTAGCCAGGGCAGTCAGACTACAGAAAGAAATCAAAGGGATTCAGACAGGCAAAGAAGAGGTCAAATTATCCTTATTTGCAGATGACATGATACTTTACCTAAAGGACCCCAAATACTCCTCTAGAAAACTTTTCGACCTAATTAACTCCTTTAGCAGTGGCAGGATAGAAAATTAACATGGAAAAATCAGTAGCCTTCCTTTACAACATCTGTGAACAGGAAGAAAAGGAAATTACAGCTACAATCCCTTTCACAATAGCCCACCAGAAAATTAAATACCTTGGAATCAATCTAACCAAAGATCCTGAAGATCTCTACAAGGAAGATTTCAAAACATTAAAGAAAGATATCACAGAGGATATTAAAAGGTGGAAGGACCTCCCCCCTGCTCATGGATTGGGAGAATCAATATTGTAAAAATGGCTATCTTACCAAAAGCAATCCATGGATTTAATGCAATCCCCATTAAAATTCCAATGACAGACTTTACAGAATTAGAAAAAAAATCCAAAAATTCATATGGAAACACAAAAGACCACATATAGTCAAAACACTCTTAAGCTCCAAAACTACTGCAGGTGGGATCAGAATTCCTGATTTTATACTACGGGACTGTAGTACAAAAACAGCTTGGTACTGGCACAAAACTGGCCTGAAAACAAGTGGAACAGAATAGAGGACCTAGAGATACACCAACGTATCTATATGCACCTGATTTTTGACAAAGGAGCAAAGCAGGTAAATTGGAGGAAGGATATCCTTTTCAATAAATGGTACTGGGAAACTCAGATATCTGCTTGCAGAAAAATGAAAACAGACCCACATCTCTCAATATACACAAGAGTTAACTCAAAATGGATAAAAAACCTCAACATAAAATCAGAAACTTTAAAATTACTAGAAGAAAAGATGGGCTGGGATTTAGCTCAGTTGGTAGAGCACTGCGCTGCAGTCTCTGAGGTCTAGAGTTCAATTCCCAGCACCGCAAAAATGGGAGAAGGGCCTGGCAATCCACTCCCAAGGCAATACCGGCACAGTCACCATTGAAAACCCTATGAGGGTTGCTATGAGTCAAATACTGACTCGACAGCACCTAACAACAACAACAACAACAGAAAAGAAGATACACAATACACTCTAACATATAGACATAGAAAAGTATTTCCTTAATAAGTCTCGAGTTGCTCAGGAAATCAAAACAAGAATAGATAAATGGGATTACATCAAATTAAAAAGCTTCTGTACAGCAAAGGAAATAATCAGCAGAATCAAGGAAGTCCCCACTGAATGGGAGAAAATATTCACATTGTATACATTGGACAGAGAACTAATTTCCAGAGTTTATAAAGAACTCAAGAAAGCAATTCCCAAGAAAACAAATAACGCAATACACAAGTGGGCAAAGGAACTGAATAAACAGTTCTCAAATGAAGAAGTCCGTAAGGCCATGAAACATGAAAAAATGGTCAATATACCTAGCCATTAGGGAAATGCAAATCAAAACATTTCTCTGAGATTCCACTTTACCCTAGTAAGGGTGGCCAAGAAGAAGAAAACAAATAACAACAAATGCTGGTGAGGCTGTGGAGAAAAGGGAACCCTCTTACACTGCTGGGGGGTTGTATATTGGTTCAACTACTTTGGAAATCAATATGGAGGTACCTCAGAAAACTCAAAATAGATCTACTATATGACCCAGTTATACCACTATTGGCAATATACCCAAACTGAGAGGAGTCATTATACCACAGAGACACCTGCATCTCCACATTCAATGCAGCACTTTTTACAACAGCAAGGACATGGAATCAACCAAAATACCCATCAATAGAAGAATGGATAAAAAATTATGGTACATATACACAATGGAATACTACTCGGCAACTTAAAAAAGTGAAAAAATGTCATTTGCAGCAAAATGGATGAAATTAGGAGAAAATCATTTTAAGTGAATAAACACAAGCCCAAAAAGAGAAATACCATAGATTCTCACTTATATGTGTGAGCTGAATCGAACTTAAAAAAGGGAAAAAATCCTATACATAAATTGAAACATAATAAAAAGCTCAATTAAATTTAGTGCACAAAGGGCAATTTAAGGAGTGGAAAGAAGGAGGGAGGGATCCAGCAAAGGGAAGCGATGATAGGAGAATACTGGAGGGGGAGCAGGGCCAACAAGGAGGGAGGAAGCGGGGAGGGGTCAACCTCAATGTAAATAGCATAACTTTATTAATACAGGAAATAATAATAGTAATAATACCAACATTACCAAAGGATGACAATAATGCAAATAGACTAGATCACTCATGTAATACTACTGAGAATGTAAAAAGATAGATCACTATAGAAAAAAGTTTGGACTTAAATCAAAATCGAGATGGACGTATATAAATATTCCCACAATAGGATATACAACTAGAAAGGAGATCATTGGTGAGGGGGTGGGGATGGGGAGGAGGGGCATGAGAAGGTAAGAAGGAAGTTACTTGAGCAGTGTACAATGAAATGCATATATGGAAATATCACCATGAAATTCATATCAGAATTAAACCCATTAAGTTATACATTAAAAGTTTCCAAAAAAATTCTGTCAAAATTACTATAAGTAAAATTTAATAATGAAAGACAAGCTTAGGATAAATATTCACTCTGTGACTGTCAAAGAGTAATATCTTCAATATATAATGAACTCCTAAACATAAATAATAAAAGATCAATAACCCAAGAGAAAAATAAGAAAAGCATATGAGTAAGCTGTTCACAAAAGAAATGTTAGCCTCCGCAATAATCACTGAAGCAAAAATTAAAGCAATGAAACATAGTTTTTCTCATAAAAATTGCCCAACATACTTAAATTTCTTATGAGAGTATGGGAACCAGGCACACTCACACCTTGCTAGTGTTTGTAACTATCACTTCTGGAGGACTGGAGATACAACAGAAGCAAAAGTCTTTAAAATGTTTATTCCCACTGACCCAAAAATTCCACTTCTAAGAAGTTATCATAAGGGAATTAGCAACAATATGCAAAAGGATGATTACTGCTGAGTATATATAATTTCAAAAGATGAGTAAAATTCTAGGTTACAATAGAGCCATATGCCACACCACTACAGACTTTACAGTTGAAGAACAGGAATATATACAAGGTGAACTGTTAAATTTAAACCAACAAGATCGAAAAACTGTATGTACCAAGACAGCTCTTTTTTCAGACCCATGTTTAAAACCATTCAGTTCTTTTCCACCATTCTTTGAATAAAGTTTCAAACCTCTAACATTTAAAATTTGTCTGATTCACATTCAGTCTCACCATCCTGGCCTACATTCCTCTTTCCTTGTCACCTTAGCCTTCTTTTATGTCCTAGAGTAGGGAGTCATCAATGTAATGAAACAGAAAGTAAAAATTTTAAGTTTTGCAATAGAGTCGTACACTCTCTGCAGGAATAATTCAACTCAGAACTTTCCAACTCTGCAGTTGTAGCACCTAAGCAACCAGAGATAAGTAAATGAAGAAGTGTGATTCTCTTCAGATAAAACTTTATTTGCAAAAACTAGAAACTTCCCAACAGGTCATAGTTTGCCCATCCTGTCCAAAAACATCCCCTATTCCCTCCAGCCACATGTTGTCACTTCTGTTTTAAAGGGTCTTCTCTCCTCACCCTTTCTTCCCCTCCTCACTCTCCTGCCCCACCTCGACCTGGCTACTTCCTAGTCAGGTATCATATTTCAATTCCTTCTTCAGGAAACTCATCCTTAATGTCTAGGAAAAGATTAGACTCCTTCTCATACACTCTTATGGCACAATATACTTTTTCTTCATAGCATTCAAAACAATTTGTCACTGCATATTTAATTTCACGATGATGGAAAAATTCTCATTAGACTCTGAGCTCCATGGAGAAAAGGATAGTAACTCTCTTGTTTACACTTCTATTTCTGAAGCTTATAAGAGGGACAATAAATTTTTGCCCAATATATACTCAATGAATAAATGAATGACACACACCAAAGGGTTATCTTTGGGTGACAGGATTATGGATGATTTGTGGGTTTTCTCCTACATACTTAAATGTGTTTTCTGTTTTCTGTGTTGCACTCATATCTTTTGTAATTAGTGAGGGGAAAGCAGAGATATAAAAAGTACAATTTTTAAATAATATTAAAGCAATACATCAGCAAATGTGAAATGATGACAAAGGACTAAGTACACTTGGAATAAATGCATGATCAGAATGGGTGTGGTTTCTCTTGAAAGATTCCTTTCAAATAGTATTCAAGCCATGCCTTCAAATTGACAGTTGTGTGTAAACTGATAGAGTGGAAAAAAAGAGCAAGCAGGTGAGGTGACTAAAATGTACAAACATATGGCAGTGCCTGCAGCCGTAGCCCTGTGGCATCCAATCCCGTCAGATCTCCGAAGCTAAGCAGGGTCGGGCCTGGTTAGTACTTGGATGGGAGACCGCCAGGGAACACCAGACACTGTAGGCTTGGGAGAAGAACCTGGCAACCCCCTCCAAAAAATAAATCTGCCATTGAAAACCCTATGAACAGCAGAGAAGCACTGACAATAGCGTTTCCCCTGTTGTATGCAGGGTTGCTATGAGTCGAATACTAACTCGACGCCACCTAACAACAACATATGGCAGTAGAAATTAACAAGCGCTCCTGTACTGTCACATGAAAATGGAAATGGAGAATAATAAAACCGAAAATTTCAGGAGGGACCTAAAACAAAGAGCACAGAGGAGGGTTGAAGAATTTCCATTGAATTTTTCCCCTCTCTTCTCTTCTGCATCTTGTTTTTCAAAATGTGAAAAATAGATAAGGCCCAAGAGTATGCCTGACATGCTTTCTGAGGCATCTGAGATAGTTCACATTCCAAACTGAATCCTGACTATTCCACCTTGGCTGGGGCTCCGTGGCGACATGTGGTCCCAATTGGTTGACACATCAAATGAAGTGTCTCACTGGAGAGCATGAGTGATCATTAAGCTACTTTTATTAAAAAGGAGAATGGCTTAAGTGGTTTTTTTAGAGATTATCTGCAGGTTTCTCTCAGCCCCTTGAATTTCAGTTCTTGATCTTTATCAAAAAGGCTCACTTCCCAGCTAAGAATGCGCCAAACATTTTGACCAAGTACTTATCTGCACAACCACAAAACCAATATCATCAGTTAGGGGAAAACAATTTCCCCTGGCAAGTAGAGACAGCCTAATTGCTTAATCTGACAGATTATTAATAGTTCAAGCTAACCAAAAGCATAATGGATATTGATAACCACTGGCAGGTTGGACATTTGATGCATACAGTATTGCTGGAAATTACTTACATCAAGGGTTGCAACTGACCATTAGACTAAATTGTCCAATCTCTGTGGGTTTCATTAAACAGTTCTATCAACTTGATAAAGTGGCAAGCCAGAAAGTTAGGCCATTAACTATAGCTCTGGAAAAAAAAAAAAAGGCTAACGGAGTGGAGGATATTTACAGTATTTATGTTTGAAATCAATGTGAAAATAAATCTCCTTGGTAAAATTGCACTCTGATGGTTGGGAACAGTTTTACCCCCTCTCTATTTGAATGGTTTGAGGAACCAGACCTAGACTAAGCCATTAGCTGAAAATGACTGTAATGTGGAGGCAGGTGACAGTGGCATTGAGTTTAGTGTTCCTAGATGTCCGGGACCTAATTCATGACTCACCAGGCTCTTCTGGAGAAAACAAATCTGAGCCTCATTCAAAGCAGGTGTCATTTCCTCAGGCCCATTTTCCCTTTGTAGAGCAGGTGAGGTGGACTAACATGCAGATAGAAACTGTAACTATCCCAGTCTCCAGTAGGAGGTGCCTGAATACAGTCCTGAGCCTCATTTGCCTGGGTCAAACTTTAAAGAGGCATGGGATACCCAGAAATCATTACTAAGTACTGCAGGGAAAATTATTCATGGCACATTGGGAGTTCCAACCTACACTTCTGTTTTTGACATTAATAAAACTCCTTCCATGTTATCATTACCAGCAAAGAACCAAGTTTTAAAGATTAATGTGGACTCAAGGTTTAAAAGAATGAAAAATGGCTCCAAAGAACACAATAGAATAATAGAAACTAAGAACCAAAACAAGCAAGAAGAGCACCAACAAATAGAAGCCTTTTTTTGTCTTGGAGAGGTGGAGAGGTTGACAGCAGTACTGACAAAATACAGGAAGTTTGCTGCTAGAATCCTGCAGGTGAGAGCTGATGTAAACTTAAACTAGTGGTGAAAGCAGTGCAAACGGACAAGCACAGGTGAATATAAAAGCTAATTAGGGCCAGGCATCATGGCACACACCTGTAATCCCAAGTACTCAGAAAGCTGAGGCAAGAGGATTGGGAGCTCAAGGCCAGAGGCAGCCTACACAACTTAGACCCTGTCTCAAAATAAAAAAATAAAAATAAAAAATGGCTAGGGGTGCAGTTCAGTGGTACAGCATTTGCCTAGCATGATGAGGCCCCTGTGTTCAATCCTCAGCACTGCAAAAAAAATAAATAAATAACATAGCTGTTAGGAAATAGAACCAACAGGATTGAATGAAGGGGCACTGAGTGAGACACCTAGGATCACACTGCCAACACACAAACCTTCAAATAAGGTTAAATGAGTCAATGATTATAAAGCTTTTAGAACTAGGGCCTCAAATCCACAAAAACTTGGGTTTAGACTTGTTAAAATTCAGAGAGTTTGGTTTTGATTCAGGTTCAGATTTAAATCCTCTGTGTAGATAGCAGGGCTTCAAACCAAACCCCAACCTGAACTGTGAACTCATTCCAGTTCAAGCATTTTTAAATTTTTTTCTGAACTTGAACCCAAATCCAGTGAAAAACTAGGGTAAGGTTCAAGTATATAAGCTATTTAAAATTTTGGAAAACACTAAAAACTTTATTTATTGATCTACATATAGAATTGAAATTTTAAACCTGAACCCAGTCCAAACCCTCTAAATTTTAATTTACTGCACCAGAACCCAAACTCAATTTTTGTTGAGTTTGAAACCCTGCTTAGAAAAGCACCTGCCATATAATAAGAGCTACATTGACCCTTGCTATGACCATTATTATCTCCCCATACTGCAAAGGTGAAATGCCAGCATATAGCAGAAGAAATTCCACATTCACCAAGAAATTCTATACGTCTGTGATTTTAACTCTCCTATACCTGCCCTTCCAGACATACAAGTAACTGGCTCCAGACTGGGATATCAATGGTATTATAATAATTGGCACTCATGTGTCACTGTACCCTAAATAAAGTGCTGTTACTTGCCGCTTCATTTGACCTTCACAAAAACCTCCAAAGAGAGGCAGAAATACGGTAGTGACTCATCCTATCACTGGGCTTAGTGCTTTCTCCCACTCTAGCTCAGGTTCTGCGAGAGCAAGAGCTAAGTCTTTTTTGCCTTTGGCATCCCCCAAAGAACCTAGCACTCAGCAGGCAGTTACAGACATTGATGTCACTACAATGGAAAGATTAAAATCACTGGCTAAGCCAAACAACCTGGACTTGAAGACCAACTCTACTACTATGTAACCTTCAGAAGTTATTTCAAATATCCCATCTGTGAAACAGGAGCAATAACGATACTTTCTTCTGGTGGTGGTCAGGAGGATCAAAAGAGAGAATTCACATAACTAATGCCCTTAGTACAGTGCATGACCCCATGACCAAGAATGGAGAATTGCACTTAATATTTTGTTTGAATATATTACTGTTGAATATATAAAACACAGTTAACAGAAAGGAATTTTCAGTAGTGCAAGCGAGGGTTAAGGAACAAAATCATGGGAATTTTTTTCCTTTAAAAACATGGTTAGAACAATGTGTGCACAGAAAGGGACTTGAACAGCCATAGACCCAGTTCCAAGAGAGGAGCAAAGGCATCTAAAGGTGAAGAAGAAAAGGTTTGAGGCAAGAACATCCCAGAATAGATCCAGGAACCCATTGCTTGGCCTGGAAACCTTAAACTCTGAAGTTCGATTCTCTGGATATTATTTTCCAATTCAAAAATGTGAGCTCAGTCACATTAGGATCAAAATACTCAGGCATGAACTGCAAACATCTGGGCTCTTGCTATAAATTCCCTGCTGTGACCAAAGCATAATGAAGTTGGGGCTTTTTCATGTTCATTTTTTAATGCGCATGAGAAAAATATAGCTCTAGGAAGTAAAGAAAGGCAACTGCCCCTTATTAGAATCTATTTAAATCCATTCAAATCCAGAAATGGCAATCCCTTACCAGTCAAAGCTAACTGAATTCCAAAACATCCCAGCCGTGCAAAGAGAGGACACACGGATTCAGCAAAAACGAGAGCAAAACTGTGACAGATCACTTGTCTCCTTCAAACCCTGTGCCACATACCACCACCTTTCTGCAATATTCTAAAAAGCCCCTCACCTTGCCAGCAAGGATGGCAAGTGGGCTTGGCACACAAAGAAAGCCAGCTCAGTAGGATTTCTTGGTAGCGGCCATGATGGAGTAGTTGAGTGCTTGTTTACTTTTACCTGGCATGTTCCTGCCTCTTAAAGGAACTACTGAAACCTCAGAGATTTGAAGACAATAAGATATCCCTTAATTGGAGATCAGTCATCATACCACAGAGACACTTGCATCTTCATGTTCAGTGCAGCACTTTTCACAATAGCAAGGACATGGAATCAACAAAAGTGCCCATCAACAGAAGAATGGATAAAAAAAGCTATGGTACATATACACAATGGAATATTACTCAGCAATCAAAAAACTGAAATAATGTCATTTACAGCAAAATGGATGGAACTGGAGAAAATTATTTTAAGTGAACAAACACAAGCCCGAATGTTCTCACAAATATGTGGGTGGTGAATCAAAATTAAAAGAAGGAAAAAATCCTATACAGTATTGGAACATAATAAAAAGCTGAAGTCAACTTAGTGGAGAAGGGACAATTTAGGGGGAGGAAAGAAGGATGGAGGGATCTAGCAAAAGGAAGAAATGATGGGAGAAGAAAGAAGGGAGAGGAGGAACAAGGAGGACTGAGGAATGAGAGAGAGGGCAACCTCAAAGTAAACAGCCCAACTTTAATAGTTCGGGAAATAATTATAATGATACCAACAATACCAAAGGATGGTAATGATGCAAATGGGCTAGAAAATTCATGTAATATTACTGACAATGTAAAAAGATCCCTACAAAAAAGTTTCAACCTTAAACATAACTGGGATCCAAGGATATACAGAAAAATATTCCCACAAAAAGACATGCAAGAGACGCCTTTGGAGGGGGGTGGGACGGGGGGAGGAGGTACACAAGAGGGTAAGGGGGAACTTATCTGTGCAATGTACAGTGAAACACATATATGGAAATGTCACAATGAAATGCATGTCAGAATGAAACACATTAAGTTGTACATTAAAATTTTCCAATAAAAAAGATATCCCTTAATTATAAATTATGCCAGCTGGAGAGGTGGTGACATTATTCCAATGATCCACCAGGTAGCTGCTAGGAAACCAAAGTCTTTTGGGTATGGGGGAGTATGGTTGCAATGCTGAAACTTAAAGGCATAAAGTGCTGAGGCATGGCCTGGCACAGGGAGAAAAGGAAATCCAAAAGCAGCAACTCAGTACTCCCTTGGGCTTGGGGAAGGGTTCAAGCCTATGTTGTTGTTGTTGTTAGGTGCCCTTGAGTTGGGTTCAACTCATGGCAACCTTCAGTACAAAAGAAGAAAACACTCCCCCGACACTGAGCCATGCCCAGCACTGTCAGTGCTTCTCTGCTGCTCATAGGGTTTTCAGTGGCTGATTTTCTTTGGAGTGGGCTGCTGGGTCCGTCTCTCAAACCTACAGCACCTGGTGTTCCCAGGCAGTCTCCCATCCAAAGACTAACCAGGCCTGCCCCTGTTTAGCTTCTGAGATCAGATGGGATCAGACAAAAGGGTGGCACAGCTGTCAACACAATAAAGATACTAACCTTTTTTATTGAAAATATTTTTTAAAATGGAAAACCATGAAACATTTAGAAAAGCATAAGAAAAATCCTTGGGACCTAAGTCTTGCTGAAAGTTTTTAGATAAGCCACTCAAAACCAACAGCTCAAAGTGAAATGCAACTTTTCCCACTCATAAAATACTTCAACAGGATACTGGTCATGGCTTTCCATCATCTCAGAGTAATTTACAAACGTTGAAGGCCATCTTCCCCAGATAGTTTATGAGAACAATTGAAACAGTATTCTCAGACCGATATTACTGTTTAGCTGGACTACTTTCATACGCTCAATTACAAATGAGCCAGTCCTTGTGATTATCACTTCCTGTATCATACCTCACCTCTTTGATTACGAGATAATGCTGTGGAATCCTGAGGTAATGTTTTGTGCTTCCTGTAGTAACCCCTAGACTGGGGTTTAGCTCAGTTGGTCGAGTGCTGCTCTGCACCCTCAGAGGACCTGGATTTGATCCCCACCATCGAAAAAATGGGAGAAGAATATGGCAAGTCACTTCTGAACCAATCCGGAAAAAATCAGCCACTGAAAACCCTATGAGGGTTGCTATGAGCCAGACCTGATTTGACGGCATTTAACAACATAGAAACCTCCAGAACCTACATGGCTATTGTTATGGTTTAAACCTAAAATAGCTCCCAAAGGTCACGAGTTTGAATATTTGATTGCCAGCTGGGACTGCTGTCCTGGGAGGCTATGGAACTTTGGGAGGTGGGTCCTAGCTTTGCAGATGTGCATCATTGAGGCCAGGCCTGGGGAGGTTTTACATGGGCCCCAGTTCAGTACCTCACTCGAGGCTCCTGACCCGCCATGACCTGAGATCCTCTGCCATGGACCCTGCTGCCTGTACCCCTGCCAGCTGCTCCACCATGCCTCCTGCCATTATGGAATGAGATCCCCTAAACTGTGAACTACAATAAATCATTGGTCTTATAAAGTTGTTTTGGTGAGTTATTTGCCACAGCGATGAACAAGCTGACTCTCGCAGCAGTTATGTGTTAGAAATAGTCCTTGGGAAAGCTGAGTTCAAATCTTCCCTCTGCATATAGTAGGCATATGCTGTTGAATCAGTTTCAGGACACCCTAAACTCCACTTGGTGCATACATGTAAGAGAAATGCTTTTATGATAGCTGGAAATTATTTCTAGAACTGTAGGACATGAACTTGGAATGCAAGAAGCCTTGAGATGCAAGATTTCCCTTTGGGGAATCCATTTTATTCTAAGAGGGAGAAGGAAAGGGAAAAATTATCTGTATATCAAAACAAACTCAGAAATATTATAAAGTAGAATGTAAAATTCTTGTGATTTTTCTTAAAGTTCAAGCATGAGACTTCAAAGTAAATATGAGTTGGTTCAGTGTAGCACATTTGGAAAGCACCTAGTTCCTATTAAATACACAATAAATATTCGTAAAACTGCACTATTGATCCTCACGTCTCTTTTGGTCAAATAAAAACTGAAAAGAGGCCTCTCTATATACACTTGCACTTTAAGGCATATATGATCCCTTACCTTTATCTAATAAACTTCAAACTGCTTCATTCTCAAAAACAGAAAACAGAAATCCCAGGAATTCAGGAGGTAGAGGCAGGGAGATCAGCTGGAGGCCAGAGGGCAGCCTGCATAATTTAGCAAAACCCTGTCTCAAGATAAAAAATTTAAAAGCGAGAGCTAGGGGAGCAACTCAGTGGTAGAGTGCTTGCAAAGTACGAGCAAGGCTCTGGGTTCAGTCCCCTTATTACTGCAAAAAGAAAAAAAGCAAACAGAAAAGAATGCTATTTATTAGATTAAGATCATTCATATTTACTCATATTCTCTCAATTTCTCTCTCTCTCTCTCTCTCTCTCTCTCTGTCTGTCTGTCTCTCTCTCTTTCTCTCTTTCTCTCTCTATTTCAGTACTGAGGGGTTGAACTCAGGGCCTCATATGTACTAGGGCAGTGCTCTACTGCTGCATCTCCAGCCTCTTTTTTTAATTGAGACAGGGTCTCGCTATGTTACACGTTGCCTCTGGACTCAAATTCACAATCTTCCTACTGGCAGGTGTCTGCCAAAGTGCCCAGCTAAGATCCATCTTAAATCTTAAAATTAAAAGATCCCCAAATGACAAATTTCAGATAAACTTCCAGAAGGCAGGTATGACATCTGTCTACCTTTGCATATGTCATATGTTTTCAATAATAAGGGTGAACATCTTTTATAAGTGCCTACATGACCTGGTTCCTGCTCAAATAACCAGCTTCACCTCTGCTATTTTGTCAAACCCAAAGGACCACTAATGACATAATTTTTTACATCCTTTAACTAGCTGAGTTGCAACATAACTGTAGACAAAAAATCATTTCTTGTTCCTATTTTCTATTTGGTTATGAGCTCATGTGCTGAGAACAAGGAGGGAGAGAGGTCGTGGTTAGTCATTTGATGAAACCACTGAACTTTTGAAATAATCTCTACAAGGAAAAAAGGAAGCCAGGTGATAATACCACTTTCAGAAGCCAACAAAAGAGTTTACTCAGCTTCCACTCTCAACAGGAACTTAACAGCATACTGAGGAGCCATAGAAAAATTGAGGATCCATGTGAGAAGGGATATGCCGACAGGAGATCATTGCTATGTGTACACAAGCCAGACACCATAGAGTCACCTATTCTGGAAGACTTCAGAGACCCTTCAACACAAATTACAAAGTACTTCAGGATATGATGGTCCTGTCTCTCTTCCCCAGGAAATCTTAAATTCCAGCCATGGTCTCTATCACCCATTAGTCTTTGCCATTCTTCCTGGAAATATGCTTCTCTGGTTCCCATCCTTATTTGTGTCACTAACTCCATTTGTCCTTTAGATCTCAATGTTTTCATTCTGTTAATCACTCATCAACAAGTACTTATGCAAGTCTGTCATGGACCAGGCACTGTGCTGAGCAGTGGACATACAACATTGAACAAGACAAAAGCAGTCCCCGCTCTCATAGAGCTTATAGTCTAAGTAATTAAGGCAACAAATAAGAAAAATCAATAAACAAGATACTTTCAGATAATGAATCAAGAAGTGTGATATACTAAGAAGTGACTAGATGAGTGATTTAGATTGAAAGGTGAATGTAAGTCAGACTTGGTGGCACATACCTATAATCCTAACACTGGGGAGACTGAGGCAGGAGTCTTGTGAATTCAAGACCAGCCTGGGCTACATAGAGAAAGCTTGTCTCAAAATCCATCCTCCTCCCCAGAAAAAAGAAAAGTGAACACAGTGGATTAAATAATGGCCTCCCAAAAGATATATCCACGTGGAACATCAGAATGTGACCTTATTTGGAATAAGAGACTTTTCAGATAGAATTTAGGTAAAGATCTCAAGATCATCCTAGATTAGGTTCTAAAATACAATGACAAGCATCCTGATAAAAGATAGAAAAGGAGAAGACAAAACACACAGACACAGATGAAGACCTAATGAAGATGGAGGCTGAGACAAGACTGATACTTCCACAGGCTTGGAATACTTGCGGCCACCAGAAACTAGAAGTGATGGAATTCAGAGGGAATGTGGCTCTGATGACACCTACAGTTTGAACTTTGAGCCTCCAGAGCTAAGAAGATAATTTTCTGTCGTTCCACGCCAGCCATTTCTGTTCATTTGTTTTGGGGGTGTTTTTTGTTGTTGGTGGTGGTTGTGGGGTTTTTTTAATGTGGGTATTTTTTTTTTATCTTTGGTACTTGGGAGTTGAACCCAGGCTTCACATCTACTTTACAAGTACTATACCACTGGGCTATACCCCCAGCCCATTCTTTTTTTGAGACAAAGTCTCACTAAGTTATGCAGGCTGCCTCTGGCCTCAGTCTCATGATCCTGCCTCCACCTCCAGAGTCACTGGAATTACAGGCGTGTGTCACTGCACCTGGCTCATTTGTTTTCATTCATTATGGCAGAATTAGAAAATAAACACAGCCAAAGAAGATCTTCCTGGGAAGATTAATTTTAACCTGAACCTTGAATGACAAGAAATAGTCAACCATGGGAATATGCACAGAGTGCACTTCAAAGAACAGAAAGTACAAAGGTCCTGAGGCAGAAAACATTTGATATGTTCAAGGAACAGAATTAAAACCAATATGGCTAGACAAAAAGAGAAAGAGGAGAGAAGTTGATGAGAAAGATCATGCAGGGTTGGTGGGCCATAGTAAAGAATTTGGAATTTGTTCTACATGTAATGTCTGCAGCCATCTACCCTGGTGTCTGATCCCACCTGTTCTCAGAAGCTAAGCAGGATGAGCCTGGTTAGTCCTTGAATGGGATAATGCCTGGGAATACTAGGTGCTGCAGGCTAGGGAGAAGGACCTGGCAATCTACTTCCAAAACAATCCACCATTGAAACCCTATGAGTAGCAGAGAAGCACTGACATAGTGCCAGGCATGGCACAGTGTCTGGGAGTGTTTCGTTCTGTCGTACATAGGTTCACTATGAGTTGGACCCAACTCGACGGCACCTAACAACAACTACATGTAGTGGGATGGTTTGGGGCTTTCCACTATGTTTAGAGTAAAATCCAAACTCCTGACTATAAACTAAAAGACCCTCCAGGATTTTGCCTATGCCTCCCAGCTTCCTTTTCACTTTATTATATGCTCACTTGCTATTTTAAGTATGCAAAGCAGTTTAACCCTTCAGAGTCTTTGCATCTTAAGTTTCCTCTCTTCTGGAATGTTCTTCCCACAAATCTTTCCTTGCCTGGCTCCTGCAAACCTCTTAGCTGTCAGCTCACACATGCCCTCTTCTAAAGGCCTACTATCACTACCATACATCCAATTATTCTTTCATTGAGCCCTGTTTTATTTTTTCATGTCACTCGTCGTTTTTGAAACTATTTTATTAATTCATTGAGTTGTTTGACATTTACCTTCTTCACATGATTGGAAGATCCATAAGCCCAGGAGTGTTTGAACTAAACTGTTAGGACTAAAAGGAGTTTGCCTAATAGATGCATAAGAAATACGAATGTCTCAAGAACTGAAAACCTATTTCAGAAATGCTGAAGTACATAGTAACAGGGCGAGGGCAAGGAGATGGGGAGTGGTGGGAGATGAAGCACCTAGTTTCTAAAAATATTACGTTGGCTGCTAACATGCAGTGGGCCAACAGAGTAAAACAGACTATTCACTTAGGAATATATATTAACCACCCCCTATGTGTCAGGCACTGTTTAGGCTCCCTCAGCAAACAAAACAAAGGCTTTTGTTCTCTTGGAACTTGTAGTCTAGTGGGGCCCAGTTATACAGCTATTGAGAAAAAGATGAAAGTTTGCACTATAAGGGTCAGGCAATGAAGTTGGAGAGATGTGATTGGCTTTGTGATGTGCTTTTGGGGGAGATGGAATAGATAAAACTTGGTGATAGACAGGATTCATTAGAAATCAGCCCTTCCACAAAGTCTTCTCTGAATCTCCCCAATATTAGATTTCATATTATATCACAAAACCTCATGTTTAGCCTAGTGCTACACAGCCCATCCTATAAATACTCACTCACTTGTCTGTTTTACCTGTTCCTTTGTTGAATCATATCAAAGTCTATGGCATAATGCTTGCCACAGAACAGGTACTCAATCTATTAATTAAATAAATTATTTAGTATAGTCATACCTTGGTATTCATGGAGTATTGGTTGCAGAACTTCCCACAGCTACTAAAATCCTTGGATGCCCAAGTCCCTTATATAAAATGGCATAGTATTGGCACATAACCTATACACATCCTCCCATATACTTTAAATCATCTAAATTAATTACACTACATAATACACTAAATTCTATGTAGTTGTTATGATGACTACAAGAAAAAATATCTACACAGCTGCAACTTTTTCCATATATTTTTGGTCCAAGGCTGATAGAATACATGCATTTGCAATGTGCAAGTATAAAAGGCAGATTGTATTGTTATTTGATATTAGTCACATTTATTGTGCAAATTACTAAATACATAAACCAGTTATTTATCAGGGTGGTATTTATTTCCTATCCAGTGGAAATCTCTTTTTTTAATCTGCTAAGGCTTTTATCTGGTCTTTTATTAGTGCAAAAATCTCCTTTCTGGATCAATATAATGAGTCTCTATTTAAAACATGAAAACATTTGTGCAAAGACTGGACAATTACATTGCCTCATTATGACAGTCTCACCTGATCAAACATTATACAGTGTCTTAAAATTAAAAGTTTGACATTATAAATGTAGTGTCAATGGGATATTTATAAGAAATCAAATATCCAATCAGGCTGTTACATTTAGTCAGTGGCCAGGAATATTCCACATCTTTAGGTAATGGTCAGTGCAGTTCTATAGCACTAATGACTGCTCACAAAGTAGCTTAGAAATATGTTTTAATAGAATCAAACTTATGGGATTCCAAAATAGACAACAAAATTCAACGTGAAAAAAGAAAATGCTACACCCAGCCAAATACTGAAGCCGAGAAAGTAATAACTATTGCTGTCACTTTAAAAACCATCTCTTCACATTTCTACCAAAAATGTCTAATAGTATAGAACTTCTCCAATTTCACAGTGGAAGATTAAAGCTCATTTATTAGTGATTGGTTTCAAATATACATTTCTATTATAAATGAATATGTATGACTGACTCTGAAGTCTCCAACATTAACTTGTGAATTCTAGGTAAAAATAACTATTTGCAAATATGGTAAGTCTGATTTTAGCGGACAAGAATACCAGACAGCAACAAGTTCACCTAGGCAGCAGGGCAAATCCAGCTCATGAATATTCATGTCCTTTCCTCCTTTCTCTAAACAAAGCTTTCAAAGTGCTCCCCTCTCATAAGAGTGACCAGCATTTCCCAAATTAGGCTATCAGAAAAGGAAGCACTCACCGGTTCTCTAGTGTCACTCAGCAATTAGACTAAAACCTAGAAGCCCTGGCTTCTGATTCTCAAGAAAGGATTAGGAAAAAAAGTCCTTGTCATGTGTGGTGGCACGTACCTGCAACCCCAGCCCATAATCCCAGCACTCAGGAGGCTGAGGCAGGAGGATTGCAAGTTTAAAGCCAGCCTGGGCTACATAGCAAAATCCTTGGGGGTTGGAGGGTTGTTTTGGCTTGCTTGTTTGTTTTTCGGCACTGGGGAGGCTGAACCCAGAGCCTCATGTGTACTTTGCAAGCACTTTACCACTGAGCTGCACCCCCAGCCCCTTTTTTATTTTTATTTTGAAACAGGGTCTCGCTAAATTATACATGCTGCCTCTAAACTGGAAAATTGTGATCCTCCTGCCTCTCCCTCCAGAGCTGCAGGGATTACAGACCTGTGCCACCATGCCTGGCACAAAATCTTGTTCCAAAAAAAAAAAGTTTCAGTGAAAAATAACCATCATCACCATCATCATCATCATCTTGAGGATGCACTAGCCAAAATCCTCACAAAGCAAAATATGCCCCAATTTCCAGCTTGTCTCAGCCCAAATTTCCAGAAATCCCACCCCCTCTATAAAGCATTCCTAGACTGATCAAGAGTGTGCGTGGTTCCTCTTAGTTTGCTGTTTTTGTCTCACCCAACACCTAAAATTCCCATGACCCTTTAGGAACCTTGACCTTATTTGCATCTGTGGCTTTCAACATTATTTGTTCTGACACATGTGTTTCAAAACCTGTGGTCAAAACAGAGAAATTAAGTGTACTGCAAAGCACACAACATCACTTTTGTAAGATTCCTACCTCAAAAATGCATAACCTGAACTTAATCATGAGTTAACATCAGGCATTTTCAAATTCCTGAGGTTAACTCTCACTGTAACTCAGTGGTAGCCTCATTGCCTCACTTTCTCAGTGCTCTAGGTTCAATTCCCCATCATACAAAACTAGGGAAGTTAAACAAAACAATTGGTTGGTTTAGATCCTTAAAAACTGTCAAAGTCAGCCAGGGGAGCCTTAATGCAATTCAGGAAGAGGCGGAGGCAGCCTGTGGCAGCTGAGATAAACTGCTTGTAAAAGTATGCCAGAGGCTCTGGGTTCAGCCCCCAATTGTTGTTGTTGTTGTTGTTAGGTGCGTTGAGTCAGTATCCAACTCATAGTGACCCTCATAGGGTTTTCAATGGCTGACTGTTTCAGGATTGCCTTGGGAGTGGATTGCCAGGCCCTTCTCCCATTTTTGAGGTGCTGGGAATTGAACTAGGGACCTCAGAGACTGCAGTGCAGTGCTCTACCAACTGAGCTAAATCCCAGCCCCCAAAGCACCGCAAAAAAAGGGGAGGACAACTAGTAAACGCAATATAGTGAGCAATACTAAAGTGGACCCTGTGTTTCTCTTTTCTATCAAGGCCCTTGGCTGGGGTATATAGCTCTATTGGTAGAGTGTCGCACTGTGCTCTCTGAGGACCCAGGTTTGATCCCCAGCACTGCAAAACCAGAGAAGTACTTGGCAATCCACCTTTGAAGCAATCCCCAATCCCGAAAGAATCAGCAATTGAAAACCCTATGAGGATCGCTAAGAGTCGGATCGACTAGAGGGCACCTAAGGACAACAGCGTAAAGGACCTTAGTAAGAATTTGCAAATTTGAATAAAGTCTTCAGCTTAGAAAATAATACTCTACCTGGGTGATGCATGCCTGTAATCCCAGGGACTCGGGAGGCAAAGGTAAGAGGATCGTAAATTCGGGACCAGAGGCAGTCTGCTTAATTTAGAGAGACCCTGTCTCACAGAGTTTAAAAAAAATGGGCTGGGGGTGCAGCTCAGTGGTACAGCACTCGCAAAGTATGCAAGGGTCAGGCCTTGGGTTCAACCCCTACTCCCACAAAAAAAAAATACTCTATCAATGTAAATGTCCCGGTTTTGATAATTGCATAGTGATTTTAGAAAATACACACTAATTTAGGGATAAAGGTACATCATGTCTGTAAGTTTTTCTCAGATCAGAAAAATATACACATGCATAGAGAATTATAAAGTAAATGTGATAAAATGTTCAATTTGGGAGAACCTAGATAAAAGTATAGTGGGAATTCTTTGTACTATCTTTGCAACTTTTCCATAAATATGAAATTGTTCCCAAATTAAAAGTTTACAATATTCATGACCATCCCTGCTTGTCCCTCTAGTCTCTTTTAGACTTTTAGACGGGAAATCCATACACAAATCAACCTTTGTGCCTCTAGACGTAGTTCTGGTTAGTTTAAAGAGCATATAAAATTTAAATCAAAGAAATAAATTCACTATAATTTCAAAAATAGACCTATGCCACACAGCATGTCGAGGAGGAGATACACGGAGTCCAATATAAACTTGGCAAGATTATATCAGGGCTGCTACCCTAATCAGATTGAAAACTGGTGCCCTGAAGGGAAGAATACCATTTCCACACAAGTTTCCCTGCCGGGTGCCTAGCAACTTGCCAAGCACCAGAGTCTATTCCAAGAGGTCTGTCCAGAGTGCCAACTTCTATCAAAAGCCATTCCTGTAATATTCCATTTGACCACGTGAGGGCGTGCTAAAATTACTTTTTCCAACTCAGGGATTTCCAGCCACTGAAGAGAGAGATGAGTGGGAGTTGTGGCACTGAGGTATCTTCAGGTTCCTTTGCAGATTCCTGATGCAGCAGAAAAGAGGAATGGTAGTTCCGACCTTAGCAAAACTGTGGTGTCGTCAAAGTTTAGCATCAGTTTTATCTACATGCATTACCAGCCCCTTTTTGCCTTATTGTTGAAGTGCTTTCAACTCCCCACCCTGACACACATTGCTTTTTCCTTTTGGCCTCTTTCCCCTTACTCCAACGCTGTTGTCCAAAGCACGCATTCCCACTCATAGGTAAGATTTATAATGATGATAATCACAGCAGAATGAGGCAATGTAAGAAACTAATAATGATAACAATCATCATGGCAGAATGGCGCCCATCTCAAGGGAAGTTTGAATGTGGCCAGCAATCCATGCCTTATCTAGCTGGTAAAAGGGGGTGTGGGTGACCATAGGAGCCTTGATTCTCCTCCTGAAATCACATTTGAGTGCCTTGCTCAAGCCTAGTTATCACTCACGTGAGTGAAGAAACAGGGTGCCTGGGATTTTTTGAGGGATTTGAGTTTCAGGACTGAAAACTGAACTCTAGAAGGGTGCTGGGGCTGGGATATAGCTCAGTTGGTAGAGCGCTACTCTGCAGTCTCTGAGGTCCCAGGTTCAATTCCCAGCACCACAAAAATGGAAGAAGGACGTAGTAATCCACTTCTGAGGCAATTCGGAAACAATCAGCCATTGAAAACCCTATGAGGGTTGCTATGAGTCGGACATGACTCAGCGGCACCTAACAGCAATAGAAAGGTGCTGGCTAAAAGAAAGGATATGGAGTGACAAACAAGGTAGGCATTGTAGTGCACACCTATAATCCCAGCACCCATGAGGTGGAGGTTGGAGGATGGCAAGTTCGAGGCCAGCCTGGGCTACATAGTGAGACTCTGTCCCAAAAAGCTAAAAGAGAAGAGAAGAGAAGAGAAGAGAAGAGGAGAGGAGGGGAGAGGAGAGGAGGGGAGGGGAGGGAAGGGGAGAGGAGAGGAGAGGAGGAGAGGAACGGAAAGGAACCGGGAAGAAGGAGAAGAAGAAGGAGGATGAGGAGGAGAAGAGAATGAGAAGAAGAGAATAGGAAGAAGATGAGGAAGAGGATGAGGAGATAGAGGAGGAGGAAACAACACCACTGGAAGATTTGGCAAATTCTCTGCATTATCACAGCCTAAGAAAACATCGAGTTAAAATTAAAAAGCAAAGATTGCCAGCACTTTTGTAGTTCTCTTACCTCCACCACCCAAAACTTCAATCACCTTTATTTTAAAGCACAAAGAAAATCTGGATGAGGTAGAGCAATCCCATAAGGTTAAGACTTCTTAGAGAACTGGTAATGTCACAAGATCAAAGTCTACCAAAGGGAACATTTACCTCCTAGAATAATGTTTCTAAAATATCTGGTGTCCATTATCTATTCTAAGAGAAATTAACTATTGATACAACTAAAAATCATCAATTTACTTACTTATTTATTTATTTATTTATTTTTGTGGTACTAGGGGTTGAACCCAGGGCCCCGCACTTGCATGTTCTGCAAGTGCTAGACCACTGAGCTGCACCCCCAGCCCATTTTTTTACTTTTTTGAGACAGGGTCTTGCTAAGTTACACAGACTGCCTCTGGTCTCAAACTTGCAATCCTCCTACCTCTGCCTCCTGAGGCACTGGGATTACAGGTGTGTGCCTCCGTGCCCAGCAGATCAATTTAAATTTTTTTAGGCTTATCTATGTATCCATTTGGTAAGTACAGACCTGAATTTTAGATAATTCTTAAGAAGCTCAATTTATTTTGAGCTGTTTTACCCTAATTTTCTCTTCGAATGAACTTTAGGAGTCCTCAGCTAGCCGGTCGTGGTGGCGCACGCCTGTAATACTTGTGACTCGGTAGGCGCAGGCAGGAGGATCACAAGTTCGAGACCAGAAGCAGTCTGTGTAATTTAGCGAGACCCTGTCTCAAAAAAGTAAAAAAAAAAAAAAAAAAAGGGCTGAGGATGCAGCTCAGTGGTCCAGCACTTGCAAAGCATGCATGCGAGAGGCTCTGGGCTCAACCTCCAGTACCACCACCAGAAGAAGAAGAAGAAGAGGAAGAGGAAGAGGAAGAGGAAGAAGAAGAAGAAGAAGAAGAAGAAGAAGAAGAAGAAGAAGAAGGGGAGGGGGAGAGGGAGGGGGAGGAGGAGGAAGAAGAAGAAGAAAGAGAAGAAGGGGAAGAAGAAGAAGAGGAGGAAGAATCCTCTGTCAAATTCTAGGGCTAGGGTTTATCTCAGTTGCTACAGTACTTCTCTGCACTCTTTGAGGACCTGGGTTCAATCCCCAGCACCCCTAAAACAGGAAAAGGACATGGCAACCTATTCCCAAGCAATGCCAAAACAATCAGCCATTGAAAACCCTATGAGGGTCGGTATGAGTTGGACTGGATGCAAGGGCACCTAACAACATCAAATTTTGTGTCCCAGGATGGTCTGGTTTTTCCCTAACTCCCACCACCAACCCAGACTGAGTTGTCACTAGAGCACAGTCTGCTTAGATTGCCGTCCACTGGGACAAACCAATGTCTTTGTGCACCCTAGATGGTAAGGCTAAATAGTGAAATGTTTTAGATCACACACATTTGGAGGGAGAGGGTGTGTGTGCGTGTGTGTATTGCAACTCATCGTACAAGTACTGTGCATTAGGGCCACAGAGATGAGTGCAAGGTAGGGAGAAAAAAAACCCATAAGAGACTTTAATGTAAGGTGGAAAGGGGAAATGCCAAAAGAAAAGAGTAAAACAATTTTGTAGAAGCTCAAGGGGGAAAGAAGTCATATTCAGACAAATCTGGAAGCATATTTGGAAGAGATGAAATTTAAGATGACTCTTAAGGTCTAGTTGAGAGCTCTTATTTTACTTTTTCAAAACACAAAAGTAATTAACTGTTGTGACAAATCTGGAAAGTATAGAGAAGCAAAAAAACTAATGTAAAATAAAATAAGCTCACGAATAACTTTATCATCTTGTGGTGAAAATGACAAATTTCACTTTTCTATAGTTTTTTCCTTTACTAGTAAATGATGAGGCACAGAGTAACACAGCATTGTTTTTTTCCTTTTCCATAATTTTTATAAGTACTATATTCCATATAAATATCTAAAATTTGATCTTTGATGTCCTAAATTATATCTCAAGGATTTCCCGTAGTTTAAAATGTTAAGGTTTGAAGAAATGTTTGTCTATAGTCTGTTACTCATTGACTTTTTTTTTCATTCAATCATTCCACCAATATTTATTGCCAACCATCCACATTATTGCTTTTTCAGTGTCCAGTACTGCCTGGCACTTATTTAATTTAATGCTCAAAGAATATTGGGCTGGGATTTAGCTCAGTTGGTAGAGTGCTGCGCTGCACTCTCTGAGGTCCTGAGTTCAATTCCCAGCATCCCAAAAATGGGAGAAGGGCCTGGAAATCCACTCCCAAGGCAATCGCGGAAACAGTCAGCCATTGAAAACCCTATGAGGGTGGCTATGAGTCGGATACTGACTCGACTGCACCTAACAACAACAAAGAATATTTTCATTTTTCTTGCTAGGAATTGAATCTAGGACCTCATGAATGCTAGGCAAGCACTCTGTCCCTGAACTATACCTCAGTCAATTCAAAAAATACTATTTGAATCGATGAATGAATAGGTGCCAGGAACTGTGCAAGATCTATAACATAATTCTATTAACCATTTCCTCTGATATTGAACATTTAGAATCTTCCTTTTCCCATCTATATTTAAAACTAGTGGTTCTATTTATTTATTTATTTGCAGTACTGGGGGTTGAACCCAGGACCTAGCGATTGCATGCTCTGCAAGTGCTGGACCACCGAGCTGCACCACCAGCCCATTTTTTTTTTTTTCTACTTTTTTGTTTTTGTTTTTGCGGTACTGGGAGGTTGAACCCAAGGCCTCACGCTTGCATGCTCTGCAAGTGCTGGACCACTGAGCTGCAACCCCAGCCCTTTTTTTTTTTTTTTTTTTTTTTTGTACTTTTTGAGACATGGTCTCGCTAAATTACGCAGACTGCCTCTGGACTCGAACTTGAGATCCTGCCGCCTCCGCCACCCCAGCTGCTGGGATTACAGGCGTGCGCCTCCGCGGCCGGCATTTTTTCACTTTTTGAGACAGGGTCTCGCTAAATTACGCAGACTGCCTCTGGTCTCGAATTTGTGATCCCTTGCCTCTCCCTCCCGAGCCCAGCCGCCGGGATTACAGGCGTGCGCCACCGCTCCGGTTTAAAAGAGTGGTTTTTATGCGTGAATAATTTATGGGATGAATTTAAATGGTTAGAGTTCAGGGATAGGGGAGAGAGTCTAGGCAGATAACACAACATGCAGAGCATATTTATGCACCAGAAAATTGTTCGGTTTGGCAGGTGAACTAGGGGAGAAATTGGTGATAGTTCATCCTAATGTATTTGTTGTTGTTAGGTGCCACCCAGTCAGTTAGCAGCTCCTAATTTAAAAAGAACCTTCATGAGCACTACTTCACATAATTCTTTTTTTTTTTCTTTTTGCGGTACTGAGGAGTTGACCCCAGAATCTCACATATATTTTGTATATGCTTTGCCATTTTTAAGCCCCAGCCCCCCCCCCTTTTTTTTTTCCATTTTGAGACAGGGTCCCTCTAAGTTAGGAAGGCGGCCTCTGGCCTTGAACCTGTGATCCTCCTGCCTCCGCCTCACCAGTGGCTGGATTTACAGGCGTGTGCCATGGTGCCTGGTTTATTTTACATAATTCTTACAGCATTATTATTTCCAGTTCATATGCAAGAAAACCAAGGCTCAGAGAGTTTGAATTGCCTGGGTTTGCAGAACTAGTAAATGGTACAGATGGAAGTGGGTCTTGAAAAACATGTTTAGGAATTTGGGTTTCCTCTTGAGAGCAATGCAGACTCATTGGAAGGTTCCGTTGTTATTCTTAGTAGCAGCATTACTATTTAGTATAGATTTTTATTCTGAAATAGTTTACAACTCAACAGAAATTACAAAAGTAGTACAAAGAATTCCTATGTGCCTGGCACGGAGAGGCGTTCCTGTGATCCCAGTGCGCGGAAGCGGAGGCAGGAGGATCGAGGATCGCAATTCTAGACTAGAGGCTGCCTGTGTAATTTAAGGGGACAGTGTCCCAAGATAAAAAATGAAAACAGGGTGGAGGTGCAGACCGGTGGTGGAGACCTACAATACATGTTCAAGGCCCTGGGTTCCAATTCTCCAGAACCACAAATAAATAGATAAATAAATAAATATTAATTAAAAAATAAATCAGTGGGCTGGGGGTGCAGTTCAGTGGCAGAGTGTTTGCAAATTATGCATAAGGCCCTCGATTCAATGCCCACATTACTGCAGATATAAATAAATAAACAGATAAATCAATAAATAAATAAATTAAAAGTTAACAATGGGCTGGAGGAACAGCCCAGCGGTAAAGCACTTGTGAAGTATGTGTGAGGCCTAGGATTCACCCCTAATTACAAAAAAAAAAAGATTTCCTTTGTACCTTTCACTCAGCTTTCCCCAATGATAATAATTTACATATTTACATAACCATAGTACTTTGGCAAAGCCAGGAAACTGATATTGGCACAATATTATTAACGAAGGGTTTCTCAACTTCATCTCGATTGTCATTTCAAACTGAATAATTCAAGTCTGGTGCGGTGGCAAACACCCATAATCCCAGCGACCCTGGAGGCATACCAATCTGAGGCACAGAATATTTTAACACTGCTCAAAACCAATGAAATGTTAATGTACCTGGAAATCATCCTATTAATAATTTAAACATCGGCAAGGTGTGGTGGCCACACTTATAATCCCAGCGACTTGGGAGGCAGAGGCAGGAGGATCACAAGTTGGAGACCAGAGGCAGTCTGCATAATTAGGGAGACCCTGTCTCAAAAAGTTTTTAAAAAATGGGCTGGGGATGTAGCTCAATGGTATAGCATTTGCAAAGCATGCAAGCTGAAGCCCTGGGTTCAACCCTCAGTAGCAGAAAAAAAAAAACTAAATAATTCTTTGCTGTGAGGGGCTGTCCTGTGCATTGTAGAATATTTATCCTACACTTGTCATTTGATTCCCTGAGATTTGCACAACTCTGTTATCAGATATTGTCAATGAATAAGTACATAATTGGGGGGTTGAGGATTTATGAAGTAACATGCCACCTAAATCTGGCAAATGCCAATCACACTCAACTCTATAACATCAAATTATAATTTAAATCTCAGTTAAAATCATTATTCTTAAAATATAGAAGGATAAATCACTAAAACACTGCTCAAGTCAATCTTTGTGAATGTACCATCTTCTGTACTAAAATTTTCTATGTTATACACCTTATGCCTTACAATTAACTTCAAACAAGTATGTCTTAAGATCCACAATGTGATATAAAAACAAAAACACCCACATCTTGTCAAAAATTATCACAACAGTGTTTGTGACTAATCCAGACTGTAAGGTCCCTGTACCTTCTCTCTGGCTCTCCTTCCTACCAGGAACACACAGTCTTCTTGCCTTTCAGGATTCAGCTCAAGGGTCACCACTCCATGAAGCCTTTAAAGACCTTTCCCTGCTACCTAGTAGATTCCTCCAGTGTTTCCCTCCTCTCACCCGCCTGCTTTGCCACTACAAACTTCAGGCAAGTCCCTTGGGCCTTTGAACACGTTTGTCTGCTCCCACATCTGTCTCTTCTGCCAAGCAAGGATCAGGCTGTATTTGTCTTTGTAGCTCCTCTTCCTAGCTCAGTGCTTGGTACCCCATAGCCCTTAGCATTTGTCTGTATATTTGCATGTTTTCTTAATTATAGAAAATAATCTCCCATTTCTCTGCTCTTTCCATTCTAGCCTTGCAGTTGATTCTCCAGGTTGAAGCTAAAGCACCATGCCAATCTTAGGACCGAAACTCAAACCTTGATTGTCCAGCAGAGGGATCCCCAGGGCCTCAGTCAGTGCAGGACTGTCCTGACAGATTATTCCCCCAACTGTAGACTGGCTTTCAAACTTGCCCAACATCCCCTGCCACTTTCCAGGAAAACATGTCTTAACCAGATATGGTGGCACAAGCCTGAGAGGCTGAGGCAAAAGAATCACATGTTAGAGGCTAGCCTGGGCTATATACTGAGTTCCAGGCTAGCCTGGGCTACAAAGCAAGACCTTGTCACAAAAGCAAATAAATAAAAAGAAAAAGTGGCAGGAAAGAAGGCAATGGAAGGAAGCAAGGAAGGAAGGAAGGGAAGGAAGGAAAGACAGAAGGAAAGAGAGGGAGGGTGGGAGAAAGGGACAGAGGGAGGGAAGGAAGGAAGGAAAAGAAAAGAAAGAAAGAAGAGAAAAGAAAAGAAAAAAAGAAAAGAAAAGAAAAGAATAAAAGAGCGTGGTGTGCGTGCCTGTAATCCCAGCAACTCAGGTACGGAGGAAGGAGGATTGCTAGTTCAAGGCCAGAGGCAGCCTGTGTAGCTTAATGAGACCCTGTCTCAAGATAAAAAAAAAATGAAAAAGGGGCTGGGGGTGCAGCACAATGGTAGAGTGCATGCAAAGCATACACGAAGCCCTGGGTTCAGGCCCCCCCCATATTGAAAAAAAAGAAAAAAAGAAAAGAAAAAGAAAAGCTATATTTTCTCAAACCTAGCACAATTCACTGCTTGTCTGGATATAAATAGAAGGTGGAAGTACAGGGCCAGCTACGGGGGTCACTTCCAACAAGAGATATGTCTGGTTTATAATCTAGTAAGAAGAAACAGCACGTGGATAGTAGCATCTGCAATAAGCACTGAACAAGTTTCCAAAATCCCAAGAAGAGTAAAAACTCTTCTTGTTCTTATTGTAAGTGTAGATAACTTGATGTGTGCTATGTCAAGTGCTTTAATCTCCAAGTCTATGAGTTAGAAGGCATAATTAGCCCCACTTCACAGATAAGTAACCTGAGGTTCAAAGAGGTTGATAGAATTTGCCCATTCATATAGATAGTAAGTGATAGAATCAGAAATCAAAATCCAGCAGAGCCTGTGCACATATTTAGTGTACGATACCTCCTTTTATAGGGAGATACCAAAGGTCTCTATCCAGGGGTAAAAATAAGAAGGAAATGCAGGCAAACTGGAAAAAAGATCATGGTTTGGTTACTGAACAGTTTTTTTGTTGTTGTTATTGTTTTTGTTGTTTTGTTTTTTGTTTTTTGGGTTTTTTTTAGAAAACCTTTCAATGCATCATCTAAAATTATATTTCTTGAGCTGTGTGGGGTGGAACACACATCTAATACCACCACCCAGAAGGCTGAGGCTGGAGGATCATGAGTTTGAGGCAATCTGGGCTACATAGTGAGGTCAAGGACAGTCTGAATTACATAGCAAGACCTTGTACAAAACCAATAAAATAAAATGATTTCTTGTCAGTCTGTGAAACGCTTTAAAAAGGAAAAAAAAGCATTGTCATTAAGACCTTTAACTGGCAGTTCAGAGTGTTTACTGGTTTCGTTTGCTTTGATGAATACAGCTTTGCAAGGACAGGTCACTGGTCAGGTTTCGAAGACCAAGGGCAGCCTTTAAGATGGCATGGGACAAATGTGCCTTCATGTGTGGAAGAGCCTAAGTGAACTGGAAAGATAACTAAATTATTGCACTGTTCAGAGTCCATACCCAGGTCCCATCCCTGGTACTGAGTCCACTGAGAGGTCCACAAGTTCAGCTGGCCAGGAGGGAAAAGCATTTACACTTGGGGCTGCCTGTTTGTAACTGAATGTGTTGATGCCGCCCTATTGCCTTAATCCACTGCTCATCTGGTTGGTCTCTAAGGCTAACTGTACTGCTATGTGTCTCAGCCCAAGGAGGCCTGAATTCCATTCATAAGCAACTCCTTGTAGGGGGAAAAAGCCAATGAAGAGGACCCCATGTGTGCCCAAGCAGAGCCCCCACGGAGGTGACTTAGAAACCCCACACATCCCCTTCAGCAGACATTTAGCAACCCAGCAGAATAGAAGGTTGCCAGTAGAACATTTTGCCATCCCAACTGGGGTCACAACTATTTATGGGGAGGGTGTAACCTGCCTCCGAGTGACTGGAGGTGTGTCACAGGAACTAAATCCCTGCCAAATGCACTCTTCCTGAGTGGAGCCTGAAATAAAGCTCCACAGCAAACCTTGTTGAGAAACACATATTTCAGGCCCCTGTGCCTGCCACTGTTAGTGAAAAGGGAGGAGGCTTGACATTTGGTCCCTCAGTGAGGCCCTAGGCCAAGCCCACTGCCGCTGCTTGGGAGGCTATCCCGGAAAGCCCACTTTTAGGGAGAAGTGGGACACTTGGCAAGAGTAAAACTGGCACATGGAATGGATATGACTGGTTAGTACAAGGGTGCAGTTAAAGGGTGAATTTCTTTGGAAGGAATTGCAAGGAAACTATGATAAATCCCAATCTTTCCCCTTTGAGCACAGCTAATATTAATTACTGTTCTCACCATGCCTCTCTCCAAAAAATTGCCACTACTAAAAAGTAGAAATAGAACTCTGGTTCATGAATTTATAAGCATTCTCACCAGGAATGAAAACTTGCTGTCTATTTAGCATGTACAATGTAAATACCCTAGCTATTGTTAGGTGCCATCGAGTCAGGTCCGACTCATAGTGACCCTATGTACAACAGAACAAAACACTTGCCAGGGCACACGATTTTTTTTGTTTAAGCCCATTGTTGCAGCCACTATGTCAACCATCTAGTTGAAGTTCTTCCTTTTTTTTTTTTTTTGTTGTTGTTGTTGTTGACCCACCACTCTCCCAAACATGATGTGCTTCTCCAGGGATTGGTCCCTCCTAACATCATGTCCAAGATAAGTCAGACACAGTCTAGCCATCCTTGCTTCCAAGGAGCACTCTGGCTGACCACCTTATAGGACGGATCTGTTGGTTCTTTTGGCAGTCCATGGTATATTCAATATTCATCTCCAGCACCATAATTCAAAAGCATGAATTCTTCTCTTGACTCCCTAATTTGAACACCCAGCTTTCACAAGCATGTAATGCAATTGGAAATATCACAGCATGAGTCAGGCCCACCTTCATCTTCAGCGGGACATCTTTACTTTCCAGCACTTTAAAGACGTCTTTTGCAACAGTTTTTCCCAATGGAAAGAGTCTTTTGATTTCTTGACTTCTCCTTCTGTGGGTGTTGATTGAAGAACCAAGTAAAGCAAAATCTTGGACAACCTCAATATTTTCTCCATTTTTCTCCAAATACCCCAGTAGTATTCTTTAAAAGAAATATGCATTTTGAGTTCATTATTTGTTATAACTTCTTCAAGTTTATTTGCATCCCAAATTGATGCACAGGTTTAACACAATTCCTGTCAAGATCCTCATCTCCTTATTTTTCTCTTTTTTCAGAAGGAGTCTCACTATGTAGTCTACGCTGACTCAAACCCTCAATCCTCCTGCCTCTGCCTCCCAAGTGCTAGGATTGCAGGTGTGTGGCCCTGTGCCCAGCTTTATCATTTCTTTTTGTTTGGAGCCTTCAAGCTTCTCTCTTCTAGTTCTTCATAAAACATATACTAGGTTACTGTGAACGACAGTCACCATGCTGTGCTATAGAAAACTAGAACTTATTACTCATATCTGTTCTGGCGGGGGGGTCGTGGTGGTAGAGATGGAACTCAGAGCTTTGCACATGCTAGTTCTCAACCACTGAGCTACACACTCAGACCCTCTTATCTGATTTTTGATACCTGTTATCCAGCCACCATATACCCCCTACCCTTTCCAGTCTCTAGTAATTGATACTACATTCTAATCAACTATTTTAACATCCATATATGAAAAAGAACATGCAGTATTTGCCTTTCTGTGTCTCACCTGTTTAACTTAACACAGTCTGTCAGTTCCATTCACGTATTGAAATATCACATTGTGCCCCACAAATAAGTAGAATCATGTGTTAATCAGTGATTTTTTAAATATTTAAGAAGATGGAAATGTTCACTACCCTGATTTCATTATTTCACACTGTATAAATGTTATTTCACACTATATCCTATAAATTTGTGCAATTAAAATAATAATTAATAAAAAGGAGTCCCACAAGGTTTTTTGCAAACATACATAAGATTATTCTAAAGTTTATACAGCAAGGCAAAGGAACTAGAATAATTAAAACATTTTTGCAAACGAAGAACAAAATGGGAGGAATCAACTCAAGAATTTAAACACCCAAGTAATAAATAATCAAATAAATAAGTGGGCAATGGAACTGAACAAACAGTTCTCAAAAGAAGTAATACAAACAGTCAATAAAACATATGAAAAAATGTTCAATATCCTTAGTTGTCAGGGAAATGCAAATCAAACCTGTACTGAGATTACATCTAACCCCAGTCAGAGGGCTAGCAATAAGGAAACAAGCAACAATAAATGCTGGAGAGATTCTGGAAATAAGAACCCCTTTACATTGCTGATGAGACTGTAAACTAGTACAGCCACTATGGAAATCAGTATGGAGGCTCATCAGAAAGCTATACTACTTCTAGGAATATACCCAAAGGCATAAAAGTCATATGACAGGGGCACCTGCATTTCCATAATTATTGCAGCTCTTCACAATAGCAAGAGTATGGAATCAACCCAGATGTCCACCAATAGAAGGTTGGATTTTTAAAATATGGTGCATATACACACAATGGAATATTATTCAGCAGTAAAAAAAAATAAAATTATGTCATTTGCAGCAAAATAGATGGAACTGCAGATCATCATTTTGAGCAAAATAATCCAGACTCAAAAAGAGAAACACTGCATGTTCTCACTTATATGTGGGAGCTAGAGCTACCTTAAAGAAACACACACAGGTACACACAGGCACACACACACACACACACACACACACACACGGGCACATACAATCATACATATTCAAGATCAGAAAATACAAGTGGACTCATCATGAAAAGGGAAGGGACTAGTGGGATGGGGAGGGTAATGGAAAAGGTATGAGGGGAGGGGAAACAACGTAGAAGAGTAAAGAGGAAAAGAAAAAGTGTAAAATAAAGGATGCAACTCTATGAAAATACCATAATGAATCTCACTATTCAGTTTTCAATGTAAAAAAGTACTATACCTTATAAATATGTACAATTATTGTTATATGTTATTTAATTTTTTATTTTTATTTTTTGTTGTTGCATAATGTTTAATGAAATGAAAGTGTCAGCAGTACTGATTTAATAATTGCACACTATATATAAGAAATGAATTATCATTCTGTACCCAATAAATATGTACATTTAAAATAGTAATAAAAAATAAATGCATGTATAACTAAAAAAGGGAGGAATTAACCTACTTGATTTCAAGAATTATTACATAACTACAGTAATTAAGAATGCATAGGATTAGTAAAGGGACAGACATAGATAAGACGAACAGAATAGAGAGCCCAGAAGTAGATACACACAAGCATAGTTGTGCCTCAATATTGGTAAGGCATTGGTCTCCGGACTTCCTGAAGATACCAAAATCCCAGGTGCTCATTTAAAGTAGTATAGTATTTGCATATAACCTATGCACAATCCTCCTATATACTTTAAATCCTCTCTAGATTACTTATAGTACCTGTTGTTCTTAGGTGCGGTCAAGTCGTATCCAACTCACAGCAACTCTTATAGGGCTTTCAATGGCTAATTTTTTCCAGATTGTTTAGGGAGTAGATTGCCACATCTTTCTCCCATACAAGAAGTGAGAATCAGGTTGTTGTTAGGTATTAATGAGTCCAGTCCGATTCATAGCAATCCTTATAGAGTCTTCAGCAGCTGATTGTTTCAGGACTGATTTTTGTTTGTTTGTTTGTTTGTTTTCTGTACCGGGGGCTGAACCCAGGGCCTTGCGCTTGCATACCTTGCAAGTGCTGTACCACTGAGCTGCACCCCCAGTCCATTTATTTTTCACTTTTTTTTTTTGAGACAGTGTCTCACTAAATTAGGCAGACTGCCTCTGGTCTCAAACTTGCAATCCTCCTGTCTCTACCTTCCAAGTCGCTGGGGTTACAGGCATGAACCACCGTGCCCAGCCCAGGATTGTTTTTAGGAGTGGACTGCCACATCTTTCTCTCATTTTTGCAGTGCTGGGGATCGAACCCGGGTCCTCAGAGAGTACAGAGCAGCGTTCTAACAACTGAGCTAAATCGCAGGCCCTTATCATACCAAATACAATGTAAACACCATGTAAATATTGATTATACTTTATTCTTTAAAGAATCATGACCAACAATACTTGCACATGTTCAATACAGACAATTTTTTGGGATATTTTTTGGTCCACAGTGGTTTGAATCCACAGATGTGTAATCCACGAATACACAGAGTTGATTGTATGCACAATTAATTTTTAAAAGAGGTACAAAAAAATTCAAATGATGCTGGAGCAACTGGACAAAATAGCAAAACAGTGAACCTTAACTTAAACCTCACACCTTACATAAAAAGGTAACTCAAAGTCCCTGGGCACTGTGGTGCACATATGTAATCCCAGCTACTGTGGAGGCTGAGGCAGGAGGATTGTGAGTTTGAGACCAGAGGCAGCCTGTAGAAATTAGCAAGACCCTGTCACAAAATAAAAAATAAAACGGGGCTAGGTATGCAGCTCAGTGGTGGCGCACTTACCTACCATATGCAAGGCCCTGAGTTCAAACCTCCAGTACGCCAAAAAAATTTTTAAAAATAATAATATAAGGGCTGGAGTGTAGCTCAATAGTAAAGCACTTGGCAACCATGATTTCAATCCTCTTTACTGCCAAAAAAACATTAACTCAAAGTAGATCACAGACTCAAATGTAAAACATAAAACTATGTTTAAATTTTTTTTAATGAAAAGGCTTCAGAAGCTAGAGCTAGGCATAGGGATTTGTTTAACATGATCCACAAAAGAAAAAATTGATAAATAAGGTCTCATCAAAATTTAAACCTTTTGCATTTCAAGAGAACCTGCTAAAAAGACGAAAAGAGAAGCTACAGACTAGGAGAAAATATTTGCAAACAACATAACTGACAAAGAACCTAGAACATATATAAAGAATTCTCAAAACCCAATAGTGAATACCAAATAATCCATTTAGAAAATCAGCAAAATATATAAGCAGAAAGACACCAAAGAGTATAGAAAGATGGCCAAAAAATGTGAAAAGATGTTCAAAGTAATTAGATATTAGGAAAATGCAATTTTTTTTTTTTATTGCTGTACTGGGAGTTGAACCCAGGGCCTCATGCTTACATGCTTTGCAAATGCTGTACCACTGAGCTGCAATCCCAGCCCATTTTTTTACTTTGTTGTTGTTGTTGTT
This sequence comes from Pedetes capensis, assembly GCA_007922755.1. Lineage (NCBI taxonomy): Eukaryota > Metazoa > Chordata > Mammalia > Rodentia > Pedetidae > Pedetes > Pedetes capensis. The sequence continues at coordinate 29,114 of VMDO01011842.1, read as the reverse complement.
GTTGTTGTTGTTGTTGTTTGAGACAGGGTCTCAATTACGCAGACTGCCTCTAGTCTCGAATTTGGGATCCTCCTGCTTCTACCTCCCGAGTTGCTGGGATTACAGGGTGCTCCACCGCTCCTGGCTCTAATTTTTTCTTAATGAGATACCTACAATAAGATGTCACCATACACCTATCAGAATGGCTTAAAAAAAAAACAGTGAGAAATGATACAGCCACCCCAGAAAACTGTTTGGTACCTTATTTTAAAATTAAACATGCCCAGGTGCAGTGGTGCACGCCTGGAATCCTAGCAACGAGGGAGGCAGAGGCCCGAGGATCACAATTTCGAGACCAGAGGCAGTCTGGGTAATTTAGAGAGACCCTGTCACAAAAAGTTAAAATAAAAAAGCCAGGTGCGGTGGTGCATGCCTGTAATCCCAGCGGCTCGGAAGGCGGAGGCGGGAGGATCAGAAGTTCGAGACCAGATGCAGTCTGCATAATTTAGCTATACCCTGTCTCAAAAAGTAAAAAAACTGGGCTCAGGGTGCAGCTCAGTGGTCCAGCACTTGCAGAGCATGCAAGTGTGAGGCCCTGGGTTCAACCCCCAGTACCACAAAAAAAACAAAGTTAAAAAAAGGGCTAGGGGTACAGCTCAGTGCTACAGCACTTGCAAAGCATGCAAGTGGCAGGCCCTGGGTCCAGTGTCCGGTACCGAAGGAAAAAAAAAAAGCTAAATATGCAACTACCATATAATCCAGCAATCAAACACTTGAGAAGTTATACTAACGAACTGAAGCTGATTTTCCCACAAAAACCTGTACCCAATGTTCCTAGAAGCTTTATTTATAATAACAAAAAGAAAAGCTAGAAACAACCCAAATATCCATGACAGGTGAATGTTTAAGCAATACTATTCAAGAATAAAAATGAATTAATTATTGATACAAGCAATAACTTGAAATGGATCCAAAAGGAATTGTGCTGAATGGGATCCAGTCTCAAATGTTATCTATATGATTCCATTCATATAACATTCTCAACATGATGAATTTGTTATTGTTGTTAGGTGCCCTAGAGTCAGATCCATAGAAATAGATAATAGATCAGTGGTGCCAAGGGTTAAAGCATTACAAAGGGGTAGTAGTGGGGAGTTTCTTTAGGGTAATGGAATAATGGAATAGTTCTATATTCTGGCTGTCATGATGGTAACTCAGGCCCGTACATGCAATAAAATTTCCTAGAAACACACACACACACACACACACACACACACACACACACACACACACACACTATACATACAGAGTAAAATCCAACTAAGCTATGTACTTAAGTTAATGTAATGGTTCTTAATCATGGGTGACTCCCAATGCCCACCAGAGAACATTTGGTAATGTGAAGAGATATTTTTCAGATGTTATAACTAAAGTGGGAAGGATACCCCTGGTATTTAGAGGGTCAGGGATTCAGCTAAACATCCTACATGGCAGAGGACAGTCCCTCACAGCAAAAAATTATTCAGTTTGAAATGACAATCGTGATGGGGTTGAGAAACTCTTAGTGAACAGTTGTTAGGTGCCATTGAGTCAGTATCCTACTCATAGCGACCCTACCTACAATAGGCAAAACACTATTGTCAGTGCTTCTCTGCTATTCATAGGGTTTTCAATGGCGGATTGATTTTTGGGAGGGGTGGCCTGGTCTCCCAAGCCTACAGCACCTGGTGTTCCCAGGTGGTCTCCCCTCCAAGTAGTAACCAGGCTCGAGCCTGCTTAGCTTCTGAGATCTGAAGCCACAGGGCTACGGCTGCAGGCTATTGAATAGTACTGTGCCAACATCAATTTTCTGGTTTTGCCAAAGGACTATGGTTATGTAACTATTTAAATTATTATCACTGGGGAAAGCTAGGTGAACAGTACACAGGAACTCTTTTTTTGTTTGTTTGTTCATTTGTTTGTTTGTTTTTGTAATTAGGGCTTGAATCCTAGGCCTCACACATACTTTGCAAGTGCTCTACCACTGGGCTGCTCCTACAACCAATTTTTTAAAAATTTATCTATTTATTTATTTATTTCTGCAGTGCTGTGAGGATTAAACCCAGGGCCTACATAATTTGCAAGTGCTCTAACACTGAACTGCACCCCCAGCCCATTTCTTTATTTTTTAATTAATATTTATTTATTTGCCTGCAGCTGTACCACTGTGATGTCCCATCTTGTCAGATCTGGGAAGCTAAGCAGGGTCTGGCCTGGTTAGTACTTGAATGGGAGACCCCCTGGGAACACCAGATAATGTAGGCTTGGGAGGTGGAACTAGCAACCCACTCCCAAAACACAATCTGCCATTGGAAACCCTATGAATAGCAGAGCAGCACTAACAATACTGTTGTATGTAGGATCGATATGAGTCAGACACGGACTCCACGGCCCCTAACAACAATAAGATAGATTTATTTATTTATTTATTTATTTATTTATTTAATTTAGGTTGTAGAGAATTGGAACCCAGGGCCTTGAACATGTATTGTAGGTCTCCACCACCGGTCTGCACCTCCACCCTGTTTTCATTTTTTATCTTGGGACACTGTCCCCTTAAATTACACAGGCAGCCTCTAGTCTAGAATTGCGATCCTCGATCCTCCTGCCTCCGCTTCCGCGCACTGGGATCACAGGAACGCCTCTCCGTGCCAGGCACATAGGAATTCTTTGTACTACTTTTGTAATTTCTGTTGAGTTGTAAACTATTTCAGAATAAAAATCTATACTAAATAGTAATGCTGCTACTAAGAATAACAACGGAACCTTCCAATGAGTCTGCATTGCTCTCAAGAGGAAACCCAAATTCCTAAACATGTTTTTCAAGACCCACTTCCATCTGTACCATTTACTAGTTCTGCAAACCCAGGCAATTCAAACTCTCTGAGCCTTGGTTTTCTTGCATATGAACTGGAAATAATAATGCTGTAAGAATTATGTAAAATAAACCAGGCACCATGGCACACGCCTGTAAATCCAGCCACTGGTGAGGCGGAGGCAGGAGGATCACAGGTTCAAGGCCAGAGGCCGCCTTCCTAACTTAGAGGGACCCTGTCTCAAAATGGAAAAAAAAAAGGGGGGGGGGCTGGGGCTTAAAAATGGCAAAGCATATACAAAATATATGTGAGATTCTGGGGTCAACTCCTCAGTACCGCAAAAAGAAAAAAAAAAAGAATTATGTGAAGTAGTGCTCATGAAGGTTCTTTTTAAATTAGGAGCTGCTAACTGACTGGGTGGCACCTAACAACAACAAATACATTAGGATGAACTATCACCAATTTCTCCCCTAGTTCACCTGCCAAACCGAACAATTTTCTGGTGCATAAATATGCTCTGCATGTTGTGTTATCTGCCTAGACTCTCTCCCCTATCCCTGAACTCTAACCATTTAAATTCATCCCATAAATTATTCACGCATAAAAACCACTCTTTTAAACCGGAGCGGTGGCGCACGCCTGTAATCCCGGCGGCTGGGCTCGGGAGGGAGAGGCAAGGGATCACAAATTCGAGACCAGAGGCAGTCTGCGTAATTTAGCGAGACCCTGTCTCAAAAAGTGAAAAAATGCCGGCCGCGGAGGCGCACGCCTGTAATCCCAGCAGCTGGGGTGGCGGAGGCGGCAGGATCTCAAGTTCGAGTCCAGAGGCAGTCTGCGTAATTTAGCGAGACCATGTCTCAAAAAGTACAAAAAAAAAAAAAAAAAAAAAAAAGGGCTGGGGTTGCAGCTCAGTGGTCCAGCACTTGCAGAGCATGCAAGCGTGAGGCCTTGGGTTCAACCTCCCAGTACCGCAAAAACAAAAACAAAAAAGTAGAAAAAAAAAAAAATGGGCTGGTGGTGCAGCTCGGTGGTCCAGCACTTGCAGAGCATGCAATCGCTAGGTCCTGGGTTCAACCCCCAGTACTGCAAATAAATAAATAAATAGAACCACTAGTTTTAAATATAGATGGGAAAAGGAAGATTCTAAATGTTCAATATCAGAGGAAATGGTTAATAGAATTATGTTATAGATCTTGCACAGTTCCTGGCACCTATTCATTCATCGATTCAAATAGTATTTTTTGAATTGACTGAGGTATAGTTCAGGGACAGAGTGCTTGCCTAGCATTCATGAGGTCCTAGATTCAATTCCTAGCAAGAAAAATGAAAATATTCTTTGTTGTTGTTAGGTGCAGTCGAGTCAGTATCCGACTCATAGCCACCCTCATAGGGTTTTCAATGGCTGACTGTTTCCGCGATTGCCTTGGGAGTGGATTTCCAGGCCCTTCTCCCATTTTTGGGATGCTGGGAATTGAACTCAGGACCTCAGAGAGTGCAGCGCAGCACTCTACCAACTGAGCTAAATCCCAGCCCAATATTCTTTGAGCATTAAATTAAATAAGTGCCAGGCAGTACTGGACACTGAAAAAGCAATAATGTGGATGGTTGGCAATAAATATTGGTGGAATGATTGAATGAAAAAAAAAGTCAATGAGTAACAGACTATAGACAAACATTTCTTCAAACCTTAACATTTTAAACTACGGGAAATCCTTGAGATATAATTTAGGACATCAAAGATCAAATTTTAGATATTTATATGGAATATAGTACTTATAAAAATTATGGAAAAGGAAAAAAACAATGCTGTGTTACTCTGTGCCTCATCATTTACTAGTAAAGGAAAAAACTATAGAAAAGTGAAATTTGTCATTTTCACCACAAGATGATAAAGTTATTCGTGAGCTTATTTTATTTTACATTAGTTTTTTTGCTTCTCTATACTTTCCAGATTTGTCACAACAGTTAATTACTTTTGTGTTTTGAAAAAGTAAAATAAGAGCTCTCAACTAGACCTTAAGAGTCATCTTAAATTTCATCTCTTCCAAATATGCTTCCAGATTTGTCTGAATATGACTTCTTTCCCCCTTGAGCTTCTACAAAATTGTTTTACTCTTTTCTTTTGGCATTTCCCCTTTCCACCTTACATTAAAGTCTCTTATGGGTTTTTTTTCTCCCTACCTTGCACTCATCTCTGTGGCCCTAATGCACAGTACTTGTACGATGAGTTGCAATACACACACGCACACACACCCTCTCCCTCCAAATGTGTGTGATCTAAAACATTTCACTATTTAGCCTTACCATCTAGGGTGCACAAAGACATTGGTTTGTCCCAGTGGACGGCAATCTAAGCAGACTGTGCTCTAGTGACAACTCAGTCTGGGTTGGTGGTGGGAGTTAGGGAAAAACCAGACCATCCTGGGACACAAAATTTGATGTTGTTAGGTGCCCTTGCATCCAGTCCAACTCATACCGACCCTCATAGGGTTTTCAATGGCTGATTGTTTTGGCATTGCTTGGGAATAGGTTGCCATGTCCTTTTCCTGTTTTAGGGGTGCTGGGGATTGAACCCAGGTCCTCAAAGAGTGCAGAGAAGTACTGTAGCAACTGAGATAAACCCTAGCCCTAGAATTTGACAGAGGATTCTTCCTCCTCTTCTTCTTCTTCCCCTTCTTCTCTTTCTTCTTCTTCTTCCTCCTCCTCCCCCTCCCTCTCCCCCTCCCCTTCTTCTTCTTCTTCTTCTTCTTCTTCTTCTTCTTCTTCTTCTTCCTCTTCCTCTTCCTCTTCCTCTTCTTCTTCTTCTTCTGGTGGTGGTACTGGAGGTTGAGCCCAGAGCCTCTCGCATGCATGCTTTGCAAGTGCTGGACCACTGAGCTGCATCCTCAGCCCTTTTTTTTTTTTTTTTTTTACTTTTTTGAGACAGGGTCTCGCTAAATTACACAGACTGCTTCTGGTCTCGAACTTGTGATCCTCCTGCCTGCGCCTACCGAGTCACAAGTATTACAGGCGTGCGCCACCACGACCGGCTAGCTGAGGACTCCTAAAGTTCATTCGAAGAGAAAATTAGGGTAAAACAGCTCAAAATAAATTGAGCTTCTTAAGAATTATCTAAAATTCAGGTCTGTACTTACCAAATGGATACATAGATAAGCCTAAAAAAATTTAAATTGATCTGCTGGGCACGGAGGCACACACCTGTAATCCCAGTGCCTCAGGAGGCAGAGGTAGGAGGATTGCAAGTTTGAGACCAGAGGCAGTCTGTGTAACTTAGCAAGACCCTGTCTCAAAAAAGTAAAAAAATGGGCTGGGGGTGCAGCTCAGTGGTCTAGCACTTGCAGAACATGCAAGTGCGGGGCCCTGGGTTCAACCCCTAGTACCACAAAAATAAATAAATAAATAAATAAGTAAGTAAATTGATGATTTTTAGTTGTATCAATAGTTAATTTCTCTTAGAATAGATAATGGACACCAGATATTTTAGAAACATTATTCTAGGAGGTAAATGTTCCCTTTGGTAGACTTTGATCTTGTGACATTACCAGTTCTCTAAGAAGTCTTAACCTTATGGGATTGCTCTACCTCATCCAGATTTTCTTTGTGCTTTAAAATAAAGGTGATTGAAGTTTTGGGTGGTGGAGGTAAGAGAACTACAAAAGTGCTGGCAATCTTTGCTTTTTAATTTTAACTCGATGTTTTCTTAGGCTGTGATAATGCAGAGAATTTGCCAAATCTTCCAGTGGTGTTGTTTCCTCCTCCTCTATCTCCTCATCCTCTTCCTCATCTTCTTCCTATTCTCTTCTTCTCATTCTCTTCTCCTCCTCATCCTCCTTCTTCTTCTCCTTCTTCCCGGTTCCTTTCCGTTCCTCTCCTCCTCTCCTCTCCTCTCCCCTTCCCTCCCCTCCCCTCCTCTCCTCTCCCCTCCTCTCCTCTTCTCTTCTCTTCTCTTCTCTTCTCTTTTAGCTTTTTGGGACAGAGTCTCACTATGTAGCCCAGGCTGGCCTCGAACTTGCCATCCTCCAACCTCCACCTCATGGGTGCTGGGATTATAGGTGTGCACTACAATGCCTACCTTGTTTGTCACTCCATATCCTTTCTTTTAGCCAGCACCTTTCTATTGCTGTTAGGTGCCGCTGAGTCATGTCCGACTCATAGCAACCCTCATAGGGTTTTCAATGGCTGATTGTTTCCGAATTGCCTCAGAAGTGGATTACTACGTCCTTCTTCCATTTTTGTGGTGCTGGGAATTGAACCTGGGACCTCAGAGACTGCAGAGTAGCGCTCTACCAACTGAGCTATATCCCAGCCCCAGCACCCTTCTAGAGTTCAGTTTTCAGTCCTGAAACTCAAATCCCTCAAAAAATCCCAGGCACCCTGTTTCTTCACTCACGTGAGTGATAACTAGGCTTGAGCAAGGCACTCAAATGTGATTTCAGGAGGAGAATCAAGGCTCCTATGGTCACCCACACCCCCTTTTACCAGCTAGATAAGGCATGGATTGCTGGCCACATTCAAACTTCCCTTGAGATGGGCGCCATTCTGCCATGATGATTGTTATCATTATTAGTTTCTTACATTGCCTCATTCTGCTGTGATTATCATCATTATAAATCTTACCTATGAGTGGGAATGCGTGCTTTGGACAACAGCGTTGGAGTAAGGGGAAAGAGGCCAAAAGGAAAAAGCAATGTGTGTCAGGGTGGGGAGTTGAAAGCACTTCAACAATAAGGCAAAAAGGGGCTGGTAATGCATGTAGATAAAACTGATGCTAAACTTTGACGACACCACAGTTTTGCTAAGGTCGGAACTACCATTCCTCTTTTCTGCTGCATCAGGAATCTGCAAAGGAACCTGAAGATACCTCAGTGCCACAACTCCCACTCATCTCTCTCTTCAGTGGCTGGAAATCCCTGAGTTGGAAAAAGTAATTTTAGCACGCCCTCACGTGGTCAAATGGAATATTACAGGAATGGCTTTTGATAGAAGTTGGCACTCTGGACAGACCTCTTGGAATAGACTCTGGTGCTTGGCAAGTTGCTAGGCACCCGGCAGGGAAACTTGTGTGGAAATGGTATTCTTCCCTTCAGGGCACCAGTTTTCAATCTGATTAGGGTAGCAGCCCTGATATAATCTTGCCAAGTTTATATTGGACTCCGTGTATCTCCTCCTCGACATGCTGTGTGGCATAGGTCTATTTTTGAAATTATAGTGAATTTATTTCTTTGATTTAAATTTTATATGCTCTTTAAACTAACCAGAACTACGTCTAGAGGCACAAAGGTTGATTTGTGTATGGATTTCCCGTCTAAAAGTCTAAAAGAGACTAGAGGGACAAGCAGGGATGGTCATGAATATTGTAAACTTTTAATTTGGGAACAATTTCATATTTATGGAAAAGTTGCAAAGATAGTACAAAGAATTCCCACTATACTTTTATCTAGGTTCTCCCAAATTGAACATTTTATCACATTTACTTTATAATTCTCTATGCATGTGTATATTTTTCTGATCTGAGAAAAACTTACAGACATGATGTACCTTTATCCCTAAATTAGTGTGTATTTTCTAAAATCACTATGCAATTATCAAAACCGGGACATTTACATTGATAGAGTATTTTTTTTTTGTGGGAGTAGGGGTTGAACCCAAGGCCTGACCCTTGCATACTTTGCGAGTGCTGTACCACTGAGCTGCACCCCCAGCCCATTTTTTTTAAACTCTGTGAGACAGGGTCTCTCTAAATTAAGCAGACTGCCTCTGGTCCCGAATTTACGATCCTCTTACCTTTGCCTCCCGAGTCCCTGGGATTACAGGCATGCATCACCCAGGTAGAGTATTATTTTCTAAGCTGAAGACTTTATTCAAATTTGCAAATTCTTACTAAGGTCCTTTACGCTGTTGTCCTTAGGTGCCCTCTAGTCGATCCGACTCTTAGCGATCCTCATAGGGTTTTCAATTGCTGATTCTTTCGGGATTGGGGATTGCTTCAAAGGTGGATTGCCAAGTACTTCTCTGGTTTTGCAGTGCTGGGGATCAAACCTGGGTCCTCAGAGAGCACAGTGCGACACTCTACCAATAGAGCTATATACCCCAGCCAAGGGCCTTGATAGAAAAGAGAAACACAGGGTCCACTTTAGTATTGCTCACTATATTGCGTTTACTAGTTGTCCTCCCCTTTTTTTGCGGTGCTTTGGGGGCTGGGATTTAGCTCAGTTGGTAGAGCACTGCACTGCAGTCTCTGAGGTCCCTAGTTCAATTCCCAGCACCTCAAAAATGGGAGAAGGGCCTGGCAATCCACTCCCAAGGCAATCCTGAAACAGTCAGCCATTGAAAACCCTATGAGGGTCACTATGAGTTGGATACTGACTCAACGCACCTAACAACAACAACAACAACAATTGGGGGCTGAACCCAGAGCCTCTGGCATACTTTTACAAGCAGTTTATCTCAGCTGCCACAGGCTGCCTCCGCCTCTTCCTGAATTGCATTAAGGCTCCCCTGGCTGACTTTGACAGTTTTTAAGGATCTAAACCAACCAATTGTTTTGTTTAACTTCCCTAGTTTTGTATGATGGGGAATTGAACCTAGAGCACTGAGAAAGTGAGGCAATGAGGCTACCACTGAGTTACAGTGAGAGTTAACCTCAGGAATTTGAAAATGCCTGATGTTAACTCATGATTAAGTTCAGGTTATGCATTTTTGAGGTAGGAATCTTACAAAAGTGATGTTGTGTGCTTTGCAGTACACTTAATTTCTCTGTTTTGACCACAGGTTTTGAAACACATGTGTCAGAACAAATAATGTTGAAAGCCACAGATGCAAATAAGGTCAAGGTTCCTAAAGGGTCATGGGAATTTTAGGTGTTGGGTGAGACAAAAACAGCAAACTAAGAGGAACCACGCACACTCTTGATCAGTCTAGGAATGCTTTATAGAGGGGGTGGGATTTCTGGAAATTTGGGCTGAGACAAGCTGGAAATTGGGGCATATTTTGCTTTGTGAGGATTTTGGCTAGTGCATCCTCAAGATGATGATGATGATGGTGATGATGGTTATTTTTCACTGAAACTTTTTTTTTTTGGAACAAGATTTTGTGCCAGGCATGGTGGCACAGGTCTGTAATCCCTGCAGCTCTGGAGGGAGAGGCAGGAGGATCACAATTTTCCAGTTTAGAGGCAGCATGTATAATTTAGCGAGACCCTGTTTCAAAATAAAAATAAAAAAGGGGCTGGGGGTGCAGCTCAGTGGTAAAGTGCTTGCAAAGTACACATGAGGCTCTGGGTTCAGCCTCCCCAGTGCCGAAAAACAAACAAGCAAGCCAAAACAACCCTCCAACCCCCAAGGATTTTGCTATGTAGCCCAGGCTGGCTTTAAACTTGCAATCCTCCTGCCTCAGCCTCCTGAGTGCTGGGATTATGGGCTGGGGTTGCAGGTACGTGCCACCACACATGACAAGGACTTTTTTTCCTAATCCTTTCTTGAGAATCAGAAGCCAGGGCTTCTAGGTTTTAGTCTAATTGCTGAGTGACACTAGAGAACCGGTGAGTGCTTCCTTTTCTGATAGCCTAATTTGGGAAATGCTGGTCACTCTTATGAGAGGGGAGCACTTTGAAAGCTTTGTTTAGAGAAAGGAGGAAAGGACATGAATATTCATGAGCTGGATTTGCCCTGCTGCCTAGGTGAACTTGTTGCTGTCTGGTATTCTTGTCCGCTAAAATCAGACTTACCATATTTGCAAATAGTTATTTTTACCTAGAATTCACAAGTTAATGTTGGAGACTTCAGAGTCAGTCATACATATTCATTTATAATAGAAATGTATATTTGAAACCAATCACTAATAAATGAGCTTTAATCTTCCACTGTGAAATTGGAGAAGTTCTATACTATTAGACATTTTTGGTAGAAATGTGAAGAGATGGTTTTTAAAGTGACAGCAATAGTTATTACTTTCTCGGCTTCAGTATTTGGCTGGGTGTAGCATTTTCTTTTTTCACGTTGAATTTTGTTGTCTATTTTGGAATCCCATAAGTTTGATTCTATTAAAACATATTTCTAAGCTACTTTGTGAGCAGTCATTAGTGCTATAGAACTGCACTGACCATTACCTAAAGATGTGGAATATTCCTGGCCACTGACTAAATGTAACAGCCTGATTGGATATTTGATTTCTTATAAATATCCCATTGACACTACATTTATAATGTCAAACTTTTAATTTTAAGACACTGTATAATGTTTGATCAGGTGAGACTGTCATAATGAGGCAATGTAATTGTCCAGTCTTTGCACAAATGTTTTCATGTTTTAAATAGAGACTCATTATATTGATCCAGAAAGGAGATTTTTGCACTAATAAAAGACCAGATAAAAGCCTTAGCAGATTAAAAAAAGAGATTTCCACTGGATAGGAAATAAATACCACCCTGATAAATAACTGGTTTATGTATTTAGTAATTTGCACAATAAATGTGACTAATATCAAATAACAATACAATCTGCCTTTTATACTTGCACATTGCAAATGCATGTATTCTATCAGCCTTGGACCAAAAATATATGGAAAAAGTTGCAGCTGTGTAGATATTTTTTCTTGTAGTCATCATAACAACTACATAGAATTTAGTGTATTATGTAGTGTAATTAATTTAGATGATTTAAAGTATATGGGAGGATGTGTATAGGTTATGTGCCAATACTATGCCATTTTATATAAGGGACTTGGGCATCCAAGGATTTTAGTAGCTGTGGGAAGTTCTGCAACCAATACTCCATGAATACCAAGGTATGACTATACTAAATAATTTATTTAATTAATAGATTGAGTACCTGTTCTGTGGCAAGCATTATGCCATAGACTTTGATATGATTCAACAAAGGAACAGGTAAAACAGACAAGTGAGTGAGTATTTATAGGATGGGCTGTGTAGCACTAGGCTAAACATGAGGTTTTGTGATATAATATGAAATCTAATATTGGGGAGATTCAGAGAAGACTTTGTGGAAGGGCTGATTTCTAATGAATCCTGTCTATCACCAAGTTTTATCTATTCCATCTCCCCCAAAAGCACATCACAAAGCCAATCACATCTCTCCAACTTCATTGCCTGACCCTTATAGTGCAAACTTTCATCTTTTTCTCAATAGCTGTATAACTGGGCCCCACTAGACTACAAGTTCCAAGAGAACAAAAGCCTTTGTTTTGTTTGCTGAGGGAGCCTAAACAGTGCCTGACACATAGGGGGTGGTTAATATATATTCCTAAGTGAATAGTCTGTTTTACTCTGTTGGCCCACTGCATGTTAGCAGCCAACGTAATATTTTTAGAAACTAGGTGCTTCATCTCCCACCACTCCCCATCTCCTTGCCCTCGCCCTGTTACTATGTACTTCAGCATTTCTGAAATAGGTTTTCAGTTCTTGAGACATTCGTATTTCTTATGCATCTATTAGGCAAACTCCTTTTAGTCCTAACAGTTTAGTTCAAACACTCCTGGGCTTATGGATCTTCCAATCATGTGAAGAAGGTAAATGTCAAACAACTCAATGAATTAATAAAATAGTTTCAAAAACGACGAGTGACATGAAAAAATAAAACAGGGCTCAATGAAAGAATAATTGGATGTATGGTAGTGATAGTAGGCCTTTAGAAGAGGGCATGTGTGAGCTGACAGCTAAGAGGTTTGCAGGAGCCAGGCAAGGAAAGATTTGTGGGAAGAACATTCCAGAAGAGAGGAAACTTAAGATGCAAAGACTCTGAAGGGTTAAACTGCTTTGCATACTTAAAATAGCAAGTGAGCATATAATAAAGTGAAAAGGAAGCTGGGAGGCATAGGCAAAATCCTGGAGGGTCTTTTAGTTTATAGTCAGGAGTTTGGATTTTACTCTAAACATAGTGGAAAGCCCCAAACCATCCCACTACATGTAGTTGTTGTTAGGTGCCGTCGAGTTGGGTCCAACTCATAGTGAACCTATGTACGACAGAACGAAACACTCCCAGACACTGTGCCATGCCTGGCACTATGTCAGTGCTTCTCTGCTACTCATAGGGTTTCAATGGTGGATTGTTTTGGAAGTAGATTGCCAGGTCCTTCTCCCTAGCCTGCAGCACCTAGTATTCCCAGGCATTATCCCATTCAAGGACTAACCAGGCTCATCCTGCTTAGCTTCTGAGAACAGGTGGGATCAGACACCAGGGTAGATGGCTGCAGACATTACATGTAGAACAAATTCCAAATTCTTTACTATGGCCCACCAACCCTGCATGATCTTTCTCATCAACTTCTCTCCTCTTTCTCTTTTTGTCTAGCCATATTGGTTTTAATTCTGTTCCTTGAACATATCAAATGTTTTCTGCCTCAGGACCTTTGTACTTTCTGTTCTTTGAAGTGCACTCTGTGCATATTCCCATGGTTGACTATTTCTTGTCATTCAAGGTTCAGGTTAAAATTAATCTTCCCAGGAAGATCTTCTTTGGCTGTGTTTATTTTCTAATTCTGCCATAATGAATGAAAACAAATGAGCCAGGTGCAGTGACACACGCCTGTAATTCCAGTGACTCTGGAGGTGGAGGCAGGATCATGAGACTGAGGCCAGAGGCAGCCTGCATAACTTAGTGAGACTTTGTCTCAAAAAAAGAATGGGCTGGGGGTATAGCCCAGTGGTATAGTACTTGTAAAGTAGATGTGAAGCCTGGGTTCAACTCCCAAGTACCAAAGATAAAAAAAAAATACCCACATTAAAAAAACCCCACAACCACCACCAACAACAAAAAACACCCCCAAAACAAATGAACAGAAATGGCTGGCGTGGAACGACAGAAAATTATCTTCTTAGCTCTGGAGGCTCAAAGTTCAAACTGTAGGTGTCATCAGAGCCACATTCCCTCTGAATTCCATCACTTCTAGTTTCTGGTGGCCGCAAGTATTCCAAGCCTGTGGAAGTATCAGTCTTGTCTCAGCCTCCATCTTCATTAGGTCTTCATCTGTGTCTGTGTGTTTTGTCTTCTCCTTTTCTATCTTTTATCAGGATGCTTGTCATTGTATTTTAGAACCTAATCTAGGATGATCTTGAGATCTTTACCTAAATTCTATCTGAAAAGTCTCTTATTCCAAATAAGGTCACATTCTGATGTTCCACGTGGATATATCTTTTGGGAGGCCATTATTTAATCCACTGTGTTCACTTTTCTTTTTTCTGGGGAGGAGGATGGATTTTGAGACAAGCTTTCTCTATGTAGCCCAGGCTGGTCTTGAATTCACAAGACTCCTGCCTCAGTCTCCCCAGTGTTAGGATTATAGGTATGTGCCACCAAGTCTGACTTACATTCACCTTTCAATCTAAATCACTCATCTAGTCACTTCTTAGTATATCACACTTCTTGATTCATTATCTGAAAGTATCTTGTTTATTGATTTTTCTTATTTGTTGCCTTAATTACTTAGACTATAAGCTCTATGAGAGCGGGGACTGCTTTTGTCTTGTTCAATGTTGTATGTCCACTGCTCAGCACAGTGCCTGGTCCATGACAGACTTGCATAAGTACTTGTTGATGAGTGATTAACAGAATGAAAACATTGAGATCTAAAGGACAAATGGAGTTAGTGACACAAATAAGGATGGGAACCAGAGAAGCATATTTCCAGGAAGAATGGCAAAGACTAATGGGTGATAGAGACCATGGCTGGAATTTAAGATTTCCTGGGGAAGAGAGACAGGACCATCATATCCTGAAGTACTTTGTAATTTGTGTTGAAGGGTCTCTGAAGTCTTCCAGAATAGGTGACTCTATGGTGTCTGGCTTGTGTACACATAGCAATGATCTCCTGTCGGCATATCCCTTCTCACATGGATCCTCAATTTTTCTATGGCTCCTCAGTATGCTGTTAAGTTCCTGTTGAGAGTGGAAGCTGAGTAAACTCTTTTGTTGGCTTCTGAAAGTGGTATTATCACCTGGCTTCCTTTTTTCCTTGTAGAGATTATTTCAAAAGTTCAGTGGTTTCATCAAATGACTAACCACGACCTCTCTCCCTCCTTGTTCTCAGCACATGAGCTCATAACCAAATAGAAAATAGGAACAAGAAATGATTTTTTGTCTACAGTTATGTTGCAACTCAGCTAGTTAAAGGATGTAAAAAATTATGTCATTAGTGGTCCTTTGGGTTTGACAAAATAGCAGAGGTGAAGCTGGTTATTTGAGCAGGAACCAGGTCATGTAGGCACTTATAAAAGATGTTCACCCTTATTATTGAAAACATATGACATATGCAAAGGTAGACAGATGTCATACCTGCCTTCTGGAAGTTTATCTGAAATTTGTCATTTGGGGATCTTTTAATTTTAAGATTTAAGATGGATCTTAGCTGGGCACTTTGGCAGACACCTGCCAGTAGGAAGATTGTGAATTTGAGTCCAGAGGCAACGTGTAACATAGCGAGACCCTGTCTCAATTAAAAAAAGAGGCTGGAGATGCAGCAGTAGAGCACTGCCCTAGTACATATGAGGCCCTGAGTTCAACCCCTCAGTACTGAAATAGAGAGAGAAAGAGAGAAAGAGAGAGAGACAGACAGACAGAGAGAGAGAGAGAGAGAGAGAGAGAGAAATTGAGAGAATATGAGTAAATATGAATGATCTTAATCTAATAAATAGCATTCTTTTCTGTTTGCTTTTTTTCTTTTTGCAGTAATAAGGGGACTGAACCCAGAGCCTTGCTCGTACTTTGCAAGCACTCTACCACTGAGTTGCTCCCCTAGCTCTCGCTTTTAAATTTTTTATCTTGAGACAGGGTTTTGCTAAATTATGCAGGCTGCCCTCTGGCCTCCAGCTGATCTCCCTGCCTCTACCTCCTGAATTCCTGGGATTTCTGTTTTCTGTTTTTGAGAATGAAGCAGTTTGAAGTTTATTAGATAAAGGTAAGGGATCATATATGCCTTAAAGTGCAAGTGTATATAGAGAGGCCTCTTTTCAGTTTTTATTTGACCAAAAGAGACGTGAGGATCAATAGTGCAGTTTTACGAATATTTATTGTGTATTTAATAGGAACTAGGTGCTTTCCAAATGTGCTACACTGAACCAACTCATATTTACTTTGAAGTCTCATGCTTGAACTTTAAGAAAAATCACAAGAATTTTACATTCTACTTTATAATATTTCTGAGTTTGTTTTGATATACAGATAATTTTTCCCTTTCCTTCTCCCTCTTAGAATAAAATGGATTCCCCAAAGGGAAATCTTGCATCTCAAGGCTTCTTGCATTCCAAGTTCATGTCCTACAGTTCTAGAAATAATTTCCAGCTATCATAAAAGCATTTCTCTTACATGTATGCACCAAGTGGAGTTTAGGGTGTCCTGAAACTGATTCAACAGCATATGCCTACTATATGCAGAGGGAAGATTTGAACTCAGCTTTCCCAAGGACTATTTCTAACACATAACTGCTGCGAGAGTCAGCTTGTTCATCGCTGTGGCAAATAACTCACCAAAACAACTTTATAAGACCAATGATTTATTGTAGTTCACAGTTTAGGGGATCTCATTCCATAATGGCAGGAGGCATGGTGGAGCAGCTGGCAGGGGTACAGGCAGCAGGGTCCATGGCAGAGGATCTCAGGTCATGGCGGGTCAGGAGCCTCGAGTGAGGTACTGAACTGGGGCCCATGTAAAACCTCCCCAGGCCTGGCCTCAATGATGCACATCTGCAAAGCTAGGACCCACCTCCCAAAGTTCCATAGCCTCCCAGGACAGCAGTCCCAGCTGGCAATCAAATATTCAAACTCGTGACCTTTGGGAGCTATTTTAGGTTTAAACCATAACAATAGCCATGTAGGTTCTGGAGGTTTCTATGTTGTTAAATGCCGTCAAATCAGGTCTGGCTCATAGCAACCCTCATAGGGTTTTCAGTGGCTGATTTTTTCCGGATTGGTTCAGAAGTGACTTGCCATATTCTTCTCCCATTTTTTCGATGGTGGGGATCAAATCCAGGTCCTCTGAGGGTGCAGAGCAGCACTCGACCAACTGAGCTAAACCCCAGTCTAGGGGTTACTACAGGAAGCACAAAACATTACCTCAGGATTCCACAGCATTATCTCGTAATCAAAGAGGTGAGGTATGATACAGGAAGTGATAATCACAAGGACTGGCTCATTTGTAATTGAGCGTATGAAAGTAGTCCAGCTAAACAGTAATATCGGTCTGAGAATACTGTTTCAATTGTTCTCATAAACTATCTGGGGAAGATGGCCTTCAACGTTTGTAAATTACTCTGAGATGATGGAAAGCCATGACCAGTATCCTGTTGAAGTATTTTATGAGTGGGAAAAGTTGCATTTCACTTTGAGCTGTTGGTTTTGAGTGGCTTATCTAAAAACTTTCAGCAAGACTTAGGTCCCAAGGATTTTTCTTATGCTTTTCTAAATGTTTCATGGTTTTCCATTTTAAAAAATATTTTCAATAAAAAAGGTTAGTATCTTTATTGTGTTGACAGCTGTGCCACCCTTTTGTCTGATCCCATCTGATCTCAGAAGCTAAACAGGGGCAGGCCTGGTTAGTCTTTGGATGGGAGACTGCCTGGGAACACCAGGTGCTGTAGGTTTGAGAGACGGACCCAGCAGCCCACTCCAAAGAAAATCAGCCACTGAAAACCCTATGAGCAGCAGAGAAGCACTGACAGTGCTGGGCATGGCTCAGTGTCGGGGGAGTGTTTTCTTCTTTTGTACTGAAGGTTGCCATGAGTTGAACCCAACTCAAGGGCACCTAACAACAACAACAACATAGGCTTGAACCCTTCCCCAAGCCCAAGGGAGTACTGAGTTGCTGCTTTTGGATTTCCTTTTCTCCCTGTGCCAGGCCATGCCTCAGCACTTTATGCCTTTAAGTTTCAGCATTGCAACCATACTCCCCCATACCCAAAAGACTTTGGTTTCCTAGCAGCTACCTGGTGGATCATTGGAATAATGTCACCACCTCTCCAGCTGGCATAATTTATAATTAAGGGATATCTTTTTTATTGGAAAATTTTAATGTACAACTTAATGTGTTTCATTCTGACATGCATTTCATTGTGACATTTCCATATATGTGTTTCACTGTACATTGCACAGATAAGTTCCCCCTTACCCTCTTGTGTACCTCCTCCCCCCGTCCCACCCCCCTCCAAAGGCGTCTCTTGCATGTCTTTTTGTGGGAATATTTTTCTGTATATCCTTGGATCCCAGTTATGTTTAAGGTTGAAACTTTTTTGTAGGGATCTTTTTACATTGTCAGTAATATTACATGAATTTTCTAGCCCATTTGCATCATTACCATCCTTTGGTATTGTTGGTATCATTATAATTATTTCCCGAACTATTAAAGTTGGGCTGTTTACTTTGAGGTTGCCCTCTCTCTCATTCCTCAGTCCTCCTTGTTCCTCCTCTCCCTTCTTTCTTCTCCCATCATTTCTTCCTTTTGCTAGATCCCTCCATCCTTCTTTCCTCCCCCTAAATTGTCCCTTCTCCACTAAGTTGACTTCAGCTTTTTATTATGTTCCAATACTGTATAGGATTTTTTCCTTCTTTTAATTTTGATTCACCACCCACATATTTGTGAGAACATTCGGGCTTGTGTTTGTTCACTTAAAATAATTTTCTCCAGTTCCATCCATTTTGCTGTAAATGACATTATTTCAGTTTTTTGATTGCTGAGTAATATTCCATTGTGTATATGTACCATAGCTTTTTTTATCCATTCTTCTGTTGATGGGCACTTTTGTTGATTCCATGTCCTTGCTATTGTGAAAAGTGCTGCACTGAACATGAAGATGCAAGTGTCTCTGTGGTATGATGACTGATCTCCAATTAAGGGATATCTTATTGTCTTCAAATCTCTGAGGTTTCAGTAGTTCCTTTAAGAGGCAGGAACATGCCAGGTAAAAGTAAACAAGCACTCAACTACTCCATCATGGCCGCTACCAAGAAATCCTACTGAGCTGGCTTTCTTTGTGTGCCAAGCCCACTTGCCATCCTTGCTGGCAAGGTGAGGGGCTTTTTAGAATATTGCAGAAAGGTGGTGGTATGTGGCACAGGGTTTGAAGGAGACAAGTGATCTGTCACAGTTTTGCTCTCGTTTTTGCTGAATCCGTGTGTCCTCTCTTTGCACGGCTGGGATGTTTTGGAATTCAGTTAGCTTTGACTGGTAAGGGATTGCCATTTCTGGATTTGAATGGATTTAAATAGATTCTAATAAGGGGCAGTTGCCTTTCTTTACTTCCTAGAGCTATATTTTTCTCATGCGCATTAAAAAATGAACATGAAAAAGCCCCAACTTCATTATGCTTTGGTCACAGCAGGGAATTTATAGCAAGAGCCCAGATGTTTGCAGTTCATGCCTGAGTATTTTGATCCTAATGTGACTGAGCTCACATTTTTGAATTGGAAAATAATATCCAGAGAATCGAACTTCAGAGTTTAAGGTTTCCAGGCCAAGCAATGGGTTCCTGGATCTATTCTGGGATGTTCTTGCCTCAAACCTTTTCTTCTTCACCTTTAGATGCCTTTGCTCCTCTCTTGGAACTGGGTCTATGGCTGTTCAAGTCCCTTTCTGTGCACACATTGTTCTAACCATGTTTTTAAAGGAAAAAAATTCCCATGATTTTGTTCCTTAACCCTCGCTTGCACTACTGAAAATTCCTTTCTGTTAACTGTGTTTTATATATTCAACAGTAATATATTCAAACAAAATATTAAGTGCAATTCTCCATTCTTGGTCATGGGGTCATGCACTGTACTAAGGGCATTAGTTATGTGAATTCTCTCTTTTGATCCTCCTGACCACCACCAGAAGAAAGTATCGTTATTGCTCCTGTTTCACAGATGGGATATTTGAAATAACTTCTGAAGGTTACATAGTAGTAGAGTTGGTCTTCAAGTCCAGGTTGTTTGGCTTAGCCAGTGATTTTAATCTTTCCATTGTAGTGACATCAATGTCTGTAACTGCCTGCTGAGTGCTAGGTTCTTTGGGGGATGCCAAAGGCAAAAAAGACTTAGCTCTTGCTCTCGCAGAACCTGAGCTAGAGTGGGAGAAAGCACTAAGCCCAGTGATAGGATGAGTCACTACCGTATTTCTGCCTCTCTTTGGAGGTTTTTGTGAAGGTCAAATGAAGCGGCAAGTAACAGCACTTTATTTAGGGTACAGTGACACATGAGTGCCAATTATTATAATACCATTGATATCCCAGTCTGGAGCCAGTTACTTGTATGTCTGGAAGGGCAGGTATAGGAGAGTTAAAATCACAGACGTATAGAATTTCTTGGTGAATGTGGAATTTCTTCTGCTATATGCTGGCATTTCACCTTTGCAGTATGGGGAGATAATAATGGTCATAGCAAGGGTCAATGTAGCTCTTATTATATGGCAGGTGCTTTTCTAAGCAGGGTTTCAAACTCAACAAAAATTGAGTTTGGGTTCTGGTGCAGTAAATTAAAATTTAGAGGGTTTGGACTGGGTTCAGGTTTAAAATTTCAATTCTATATGTAGATCAATAAATAAAGTTTTTAGTGTTTTCCAAAATTTTAAATAGCTTATATACTTGAACCTTACCCTAGTTTTTCACTGGATTTGGGTTCAAGTTCAGAAAAAAATTTAAAAATGCTTGAACTGGAATGAGTTCACAGTTCAGGTTGGGGTTTGGTTTGAAGCCCTGCTATCTACACAGAGGATTTAAATCTGAACCTGAATCAAAACCAAACTCTCTGAATTTTAACAAGTCTAAACCCAAGTTTTTGTGGATTTGAGGCCCTAGTTCTAAAAGCTTTATAATCATTGACTCATTTAACCTTATTTGAAGGTTTGTGTGTTGGCAGTGTGATCCTAGGTGTCTCACTCAGTGCCCCTTCATTCAATCCTGTTGGTTCTATTTCCTAACAGCTATGTTATTTATTTATTTTTTTTGCAGTGCTGAGGATTGAACACAGGGGCCTCATCATGCTAGGCAAATGCTGTACCACTGAACTGCACCCCTAGCCATTTTTTATTTTTATTTTTTTATTTTGAGACAGGGTCTAAGTTGTGTAGGCTGCCTCTGGCCTTGAGCTCCCAATCCTCTTGCCTCAGCTTTCTGAGTACTTGGGATTACAGGTGTGTGCCATGATGCCTGGCCCTAATTAGCTTTTATATTCACCTGTGCTTGTCCGTTTGCACTGCTTTCACCACTAGTTTAAGTTTACATCAGCTCTCACCTGCAGGATTCTAGCAGCAAACTTCCTGTATTTTGTCAGTACTGCTGTCAACCTCTCCACCTCTCCAAGACAAAAAAAGGCTTCTATTTGTTGGTGCTCTTCTTGCTTGTTTTGGTTCTTAGTTTCTATTATTCTATTGTGTTCTTTGGAGCCATTTTTCATTCTTTTAAACCTTGAGTCCACATTAATCTTTAAAACTTGGTTCTTTGCTGGTAATGATAACATGGAAGGAGTTTTATTAATGTCAAAAACAGAAGTGTAGGTTGGAACTCCCAATGTGCCATGAATAATTTTCCCTGCAGTACTTAGTAATGATTTCTGGGTATCCCATGCCTCTTTAAAGTTTGACCCAGGCAAATGAGGCTCAGGACTGTATTCAGGCACCTCCTACTGGAGACTGGGATAGTTACAGTTTCTATCTGCATGTTAGTCCACCTCACCTGCTCTACAAAGGGAAAATGGGCCTGAGGAAATGACACCTGCTTTGAATGAGGCTCAGATTTGTTTTCTCCAGAAGAGCCTGGTGAGTCATGAATTAGGTCCCGGACATCTAGGAACACTAAACTCAATGCCACTGTCACCTGCCTCCACATTACAGTCATTTTCAGCTAATGGCTTAGTCTAGGTCTGGTTCCTCAAACCATTCAAATAGAGAGGGGGTAAAACTGTTCCCAACCATCAGAGTGCAATTTTACCAAGGAGATTTATTTTCACATTGATTTCAAACATAAATACTGTAAATATCCTCCACTCCGTTAGCCTTTTTTTTTTTTTCCAGAGCTATAGTTAATGGCCTAACTTTCTGGCTTGCCACTTTATCAAGTTGATAGAACTGTTTAATGAAACCCACAGAGATTGGACAATTTAGTCTAATGGTCAGTTGCAACCCTTGATGTAAGTAATTTCCAGCAATACTGTATGCATCAAATGTCCAACCTGCCAGTGGTTATCAATATCCATTATGCTTTTGGTTAGCTTGAACTATTAATAATCTGTCAGATTAAGCAATTAGGCTGTCTCTACTTGCCAGGGGAAATTGTTTTCCCCTAACTGATGATATTGGTTTTGTGGTTGTGCAGATAAGTACTTGGTCAAAATGTTTGGCGCATTCTTAGCTGGGAAGTGAGCCTTTTTGATAAAGATCAAGAACTGAAATTCAAGGGGCTGAGAGAAACCTGCAGATAATCTCTAAAAAAACCACTTAAGCCATTCTCCTTTTTAATAAAAGTAGCTTAATGATCACTCATGCTCTCCAGTGAGACACTTCATTTGATGTGTCAACCAATTGGGACCACATGTCGCCACGGAGCCCCAGCCAAGGTGGAATAGTCAGGATTCAGTTTGGAATGTGAACTATCTCAGATGCCTCAGAAAGCATGTCAGGCATACTCTTGGGCCTTATCTATTTTTCACATTTTGAAAAACAAGATGCAGAAGAGAAGAGAGGGGAAAAATTCAATGGAAATTCTTCAACCCTCCTCTGTGCTCTTTGTTTTAGGTCCCTCCTGAAATTTTCGGTTTTATTATTCTCCATTTCCATTTTCATGTGACAGTACAGGAGCGCTTGTTAATTTCTACTGCCATATGTTGTTGTTAGGTGGCGTCGAGTTAGTATTCGACTCATAGCAACCCTGCATACAACAGGGGAAACGCTATTGTCAGTGCTTCTCTGCTGTTCATAGGGTTTTCAATGGCAGATTTATTTTTTGGAGGGGGTTGCCAGGTTCTTCTCCCAAGCCTACAGTGTCTGGTGTTCCCTGGCGGTCTCCCATCCAAGTACTAACCAGGCCCGACCCTGCTTAGCTTCGGAGATCTGACGGGATTGGATGCCACAGGGCTACGGCTGCAGGCACTGCCATATGTTTGTACATTTTAGTCACCTCACCTGCTTGCTCTTTTTTTCCACTCTATCAGTTTACACACAACTGTCAATTTGAAGGCATGGCTTGAATACTATTTGAAAGGAATCTTTCAAGAGAAACCACACCCATTCTGATCATGCATTTATTCCAAGTGTACTTAGTCCTTTGTCATCATTTCACATTTGCTGATGTATTGCTTTAATATTATTTAAAAATTGTACTTTTTATATCTCTGCTTTCCCCTCACTAATTACAAAAGATATGAGTGCAACACAGAAAACAGAAAACACATTTAAGTATGTAGGAGAAAACCCACAAATCATCCATAATCCTGTCACCCAAAGATAACCCTTTGGTGTGTGTCATTCATTTATTCATTGAGTATATATTGGGCAAAAATTTATTGTCCCTCTTATAAGCTTCAGAAATAGAAGTGTAAACAAGAGAGTTACTATCCTTTTCTCCATGGAGCTCAGAGTCTAATGAGAATTTTTCCATCATCGTGAAATTAAATATGCAGTGACAAATTGTTTTGAATGCTATGAAGAAAAAGTATATTGTGCCATAAGAGTGTATGAGAAGGAGTCTAATCTTTTCCTAGACATTAAGGATGAGTTTCCTGAAGAAGGAATTGAAATATGATACCTGACTAGGAAGTAGCCAGGTCGAGGTGGGGCAGGAGAGTGAGGAGGGGAAGAAAGGGTGAGGAGAGAAGACCCTTTAAAACAGAAGTGACAACATGTGGCTGGAGGGAATAGGGGATGTTTTTGGACAGGATGGGCAAACTATGACCTGTTGGGAAGTTTCTAGTTTTTGCAAATAAAGTTTTATCTGAAGAGAATCACACTTCTTCATTTACTTATCTCTGGTTGCTTAGGTGCTACAACTGCAGAGTTGGAAAGTTCTGAGTTGAATTATTCCTGCAGAGAGTGTACGACTCTATTGCAAAACTTAAAATTTTTACTTTCTGTTTCATTACATTGATGACTCCCTACTCTAGGACATAAAAGAAGGCTAAGGTGACAAGGAAAGAGGAATGTAGGCCAGGATGGTGAGACTGAATGTGAATCAGACAAATTTTAAATGTTAGAGGTTTGAAACTTTATTCAAAGAATGGTGGAAAAGAACTGAATGGTTTTAAACATGGGTCTGAAAAAAGAGCTGTCTTGGTACATACAGTTTTTCGATCTTGTTGGTTTAAATTTAACAGTTCACCTTGTATATATTCCTGTTCTTCAACTGTAAAGTCTGTAGTGGTGTGGCATATGGCTCTATTGTAACCTAGAATTTTACTCATCTTTTGAAATTATATATACTCAGCAGTAATCATCCTTTTGCATATTGTTGCTAATTCCCTTATGATAACTTCTTAGAAGTGGAATTTTTGGGTCAGTGGGAATAAACATTTTAAAGACTTTTGCTTCTGTTGTATCTCCAGTCCTCCAGAAGTGATAGTTACAAACACTAGCAAGGTGTGAGTGTGCCTGGTTCCCATACTCTCATAAGAAATTTAAGTATGTTGGGCAATTTTTATGAGAAAAACTATGTTTCATTGCTTTAATTTTTGCTTCAGTGATTATTGCGGAGGCTAACATTTCTTTTGTGAACAGCTTACTCATATGCTTTTCTTATTTTTCTCTTGGGTTATTGATCTTTTATTATTTATGTTTAGGAGTTCAT
The DNA here is from genome assembly GCA_007922755.1 of Pedetes capensis. Classification (NCBI taxonomy): domain Eukaryota; kingdom Metazoa; phylum Chordata; class Mammalia; order Rodentia; family Pedetidae; genus Pedetes; species Pedetes capensis. Next base: position 4,527 of record VMDO01011842.1, on the reverse strand, counting down.
TATATATTGAAGATATTACTCTTTGACAGTCACAGAGTGAATATTTATCCTAAGCTTGTCTTTCATTATTAAATTTTACTTATAGTAATTTTGACAGAATTTTTTTGGAAACTTTTAATGTATAACTTAATGGGTTTAATTCTGATATGAATTTCATGGTGATATTTCCATATATGCATTTCATTGTACACTGCTCAAGTAACTTCCTTCTTACCTTCTCATGCCCCTCCTCCCCATCCCCACCCCCTCACCAATGATCTCCTTTCTAGTTGTATATCCTATTGTGGGAATATTTATATACGTCCATCTCGATTTTGATTTAAGTCCAAACTTTTTTCTATAGTGATCTATCTTTTTACATTCTCAGTAGTATTACATGAGTGATCTAGTCTATTTGCATTATTGTCATCCTTTGGTAATGTTGGTATTATTACTATTATTATTTCCTGTATTAATAAAGTTATGCTATTTACATTGAGGTTGACCCCTCCCCGCTTCCTCCCTCCTTGTTGGCCCTGCTCCCCCTCCAGTATTCTCCTATCATCGCTTCCCTTTGCTGGATCCCTCCCTCCTTCTTTCCACTCCTTAAATTGCCCTTTGTGCACTAAATTTAATTGAGCTTTTTATTATGTTTCAATTTATGTATAGGATTTTTTCCCTTTTTTAAGTTCGATTCAGCTCACACATATAAGTGAGAATCTATGGTATTTCTCTTTTTGGGCTTGTGTTTATTCACTTAAAATGATTTTCTCCTAATTTCATCCATTTTGCTGCAAATGACATTTTTTCACTTTTTTAAGTTGCCGAGTAGTATTCCATTGTGTATATGTACCATAATTTTTTATCCATTCTTCTATTGATGGGTATTTTGGTTGATTCCATGTCCTTGCTGTTGTAAAAAGTGCTGCATTGAATGTGGAGATGCAGGTGTCTCTGTGGTATAATGACTCCTCTCAGTTTGGGTATATTGCCAATAGTGGTATAACTGGGTCATATAGTAGATCTATTTTGAGTTTTCTGAGGTACCTCCATATTGATTTCCAAAGTAGTTGAACCAATATACAACCCCCCAGCAGTGTAAGAGGGTTCCCTTTTCTCCACAGCCTCACCAGCATTTGTTGTTATTTGTTTTCTTCTTCTTGGCCACCCTTACTAGGGTAAAGTGGAATCTCAGAGAAATGTTTTGATTTGCATTTCCCTAATGGCTAGGTATATTGACCATTTTTTCATGTTTCATGGCCTTACGGACTTCTTCATTTGAGAACTGTTTATTCAGTTCCTTTGCCCACTTGTGTATTGCGTTATTTGTTTTCTTGGGAATTGCTTTCTTGAGTTCTTTATAAACTCTGGAAATTAGTTCTCTGTCCAATGTATACAATGTGAATATTTTCTCCCATTCAGTGGGGACTTCCTTGATTCTGCTGATTATTTCCTTTGCTGTACAGAAGCTTTTTAATTTGATGTAATCCCATTTATCTATTCTTGTTTTGATTTCCTGAGCAACTCGAGACTTATTAAGGAAATACTTTTCTATGTCTATATGTTAGAGTGTATTGTGTATCTTCTTTTCTGTTGTTGTTGTTGTTGTTAGGTGCTGTCGAGTCAGTATTTGACTCATAGCAACCCTCATAGGGTTTTCAATGGTGACTGTGCCGGTATTGCCTTGGGAGTGGATTGCCAGGCCCTTCTCCCATTTTTGCGGTGCTGGGAATTGAACTCTAGACCTCAGAGACTGCAGCGCAGTGCTCTACCAACTGAGCTAAATCCCAGCCCATCTTTTCTTCTAGTAATTTTAAAGTTTCTGATTTTATGTTGAGGTTTTTTATCCATTTTGAGTTAACTCTTGTGTATATTGAGAGATGTGGGTCTGTTTTCATTTTTCTGCAAGCAGATATCTGAGTTTCCCAGTACCATTTATTGAAAAGGATATCCTTCCTCCAATTTACCTGCTTTGCTCCTTTGTCAAAAATCAGGTGCATATAGATACGTTGGTGTATCTCTAGGTCCTCTATTCTGTTCCACTTGTTTTCAGGCCAGTTTTGTGCCAGTACCAAGCTGTTTTTGTACTACAGTCCCGTAGTATAAAATCAGGAATTCTGATCCCACCTGCAGTAGTTTTGGAGCTTAAGAGTGTTTTGACTATATGTGGTCTTTTGTGTTTCCATATGAATTTTTGGATTTTTTTTCTAATTCTGTAAAGTCTGTCATTGGAATTTTAATGGGGATTGCATTAAATCCATGGATTGCTTTTGGTAAGATAGCCATTTTTACAATATTGATTCTCCCAATCCATGAGCAGGGGGGAGGTCCTTCCACCTTTTAATATCCTCTGTGATATCTTTCTTTAATGTTTTGAAATCTTCCTTGTAGAGATCTTCAGGATCTTTGGTTAGATTGATTCCAAGGTATTTAATTTTCTGGTGGGCTATTGTGAAAGGGATTGTAGCTGTAATTTCCTTTTCTTCCTGTTCACAGATGTTGTAAAGGAAGGCTACTGATTTTTCCATGTTAATTTTCTATCCTGCCACTGCTAAAGGAGTTAATTAGGTCGAAAAGTTTTCTAGAGGAGTATTTGGGGTCCTTTAGGTAAAGTATCATGTCATCTGCAAATAAGGATAATTTGACCTCTTCTTTGCCTGTCTGAATCCCTTTGATTTCTTTCTGTAGTCTGACTGCCCTGGCTAGGACTTCAATCACAATGTTAAATAAGATAGGAGAGAGTGGCATCCTTATCTTGTTCCAGATCTTAGAGGAAATGGTTTTAGTTTTCCTCCATTTAATATGATGTTGGCTGTAGGTCTGTCATAGATGGCCTTTATGATGTTAAGGTATTTTCCTGTTATGTCTATCTTCTCCAGGGTTTTTATCATGAAAAGGTGTTGCACTTTGTCAAAGGCCTTTTCAGCATCAATTGAGATGATCATGTGATTTTTCTTTGCAAGCCTCTTGACATGTTCAATTACATTAATCAATTTTCATATGTTGAACCAGCCTTGCGTCTGTGGAACAAATCCCATTTAGTCATGGTGAACTATTTTCTTAATATATTGCTGAATTCAGGTTGGCAGAATCTTGTTAATAATTTTCACATCTATGTTCATAAGGGAAATGGGTCTGTAATTCTCTGTTTTAGATGTGTCCTTTCCTGGTTTAGGTATCAAGGTGATATTAGCTTCATAGAATGAGTTTGGGAGTGCTCCCTCCTTTTCTACTTTTTGAAATAATTTGAGGAAAACTGGTATTAATTCTTCTTTGAAAGTTCGGTAGAATTCTGCTGTGAACCCATCAGGTCCTGGGATCTTCTTTGTTGGGAGACTTTCTTTCTTTCTTTCTTTCTTTCTTTCTTTCTTTCTTTCTTTCTTTCTTTATTGTGGTAGTGGGGGTTGAACCCAGGGCCTTGTGCTTGCATGCTTTGCTGGAACACTGAGCTACACCCCCAGCCAATTTTTTTACTTTTTGAGACAGGATCTTGCTAAGTTATGCAGACTGCCTCTGGTCTTGAACTTGCGATCCTCCTGCCTCCGCCTCCCAAGTCACTGGGATTACAGGTGTGCACCACCTGTAATATGTTTTCATTCTTATTTGATTGCAGGAATTTTTAAATTTCTGCTTTAATTTTTTCAATAGTTGGTCATTCAGCAGTGTATTATTTAGTCTCCATGAATTTGTAAAATTTCTGGTGTTTTTGTGTTGGACCTCCACTGGAGGAGGGGGCCATGAGCAGCTAAAGAGGGTGTGGTGCGGAGGCTCAAGGACAGATTCCAGGGACAGCTTCAGAGAATCAAATCCATTTATTTTAGGGAGAGGGTCAGCGTAAAGCGAAAGTAGAAGGTATTGCATCAGGATCACGCTATGTAGTGAGTGCCAGTCAGTATTCTTGTTGAATTAGATTGCCCAATAAAGATTGGGCATGCTCCAGGCAAGCCCACAAAAAGAGGAAAGAGGCAGGAGAGTATGTTTGGACAAACAAGGGTCAATGGCGACCCTCCTATCACATGGGCCTATGTGACTGGGTTTGCCTCAGGTCACAGACAAGTAGGCTTAGTGTGCTGAACCTGAGCGGCCCATACATGGGCAAGGTACTCCTCAGCCCAGCCCTTGTATTTCCCCACATTTTTGTTGTTTTTTAGTTCCAATTTTATTCCATTGTGGTCTCATAAGGTACAGGAGATGACTTCTACTTTTTTGTATTTATTAAGGCTATTTTTGTGTACTAAAATGTGATCTGTCTTAGAGAAAGTTCCATGAGGTGCTGAGAAGAATGTGTATTCCTCATCAGATGGATGGAATATTCTGTAGATATCTGTGAGTTCCAGTTGGTCCAAGGTACAGATTAAGCTCATCGTTTCTTTGTGGATTTTCTCTTTTGATGAGCTGTCTCTTGGCGAAAGTGGGGTATTGAAGTCTCCCATAATTACTGTATCTAGACCAATGTAGTCCTTTATTTTTCATAAAGTTTGTTTTATGAAGCTAGCTGCCCCTATATTTGTAGAACATATATTAAGTAATGTTATTGGTTCCTGATTG
>VMDO01011841.1:53432-64984 GCA_007922755.1 Pedetes capensis | reverse complement strand
CACACTTAGATACCATTGAATCTTGTGGGAAATAAAAACACTACTAGCTGTGATAAGAACATAAGAGCTACTCTTCCTCCTCCTCCTCCTCCTCTTCCTCCTCCTCTCCTCCCCTTCCCGGCCCTCCCCCTCCTTCTCCTTCTCCTTCTCCTTCTCCTTCTTCTTCTTCTTCTTCTTCTTCTTCTTCTTCTTCTTCTCCCTGCTGTACTGGGGTAATTGATGTGCACGGTGTAGGATCCCCAGCCTTATTATTTTTGCTTGAAGACAGGATCACATTGAATGGCCGAGAGCTCGAGATCCTCCTGCCTCAGCTACCAGAGATGCAGGAGTTTCAGGGGAGCTAATTGATTGCATATATATATATATATGCATAGATAAATATATATTCACTTTTTCATTGTTAATTTTCATTTCCTCACTTCCCTTTTTTCTAATGTAATTTTTATCATTTTTCTTTTTTAGCATTTTTTAAAAATCTTTTTTCATCTGTTTGCCTTTTTCTGTCTCTCTTTTTCTACTTACTATACTTTAAATCTTTTAGACTTACTAATTCCTATTAGTGTATTCATGTTTACCTAATTTTATGTATTTTTCTTTATTATAGAATCATTTCTTTTTATCTTTAGCTCCTTTCTCTCACTCTGCCTAACATTAATTTCCTTTCTAGATCTTCTTTTTCCTTTCTTTTACTTCACCCTTGAGGCATCCTTTTGTCTCCCCTTTCTCTGTCCCCCTCCTTACTTCAGTCAAATGCTATTCATACTTTCCCCTCAAGTATTTTGTAGCTTACTCAATAACATTATTGGCATTCCCTGTTCTATGGACATTGGTGGTGAAGCAGTTGGCATTAAGTGATTTTAAGAGTGTTTCTATATCTGGTTTGGTCAGGTATTGTATCTTTATAAAGGTTCATCTTCCTCTCTATGAGTGGCATTGGAGAGTGTGATCTCAAGAGAAAATCACTCACTAAAAGTACCCCTAAATAAAGCAGGAAATGATATCAACCTGTACAGATACACAAATCACAAATCAGAAACACAAAAATCATGGAAAAGCAAGACAATGCATCTCCTCCAAAAGACCATGATTCTTTAACCACTGAATCCAAAAATACTGAAATAATTGAAATGTCAGAGAAAGAATTTAAAAGTTTTCTCAGAAAAATGATTAATTACTTCAAAGAGGACACAAACAAGCAAACAAATATAGTAAGGAGATAAACAAAGGACGTAGGTCAGATAATCAACAATGTAGAAGACAATGTAGAAGACAAAGTGAAGAAAATGGATGAGAAATTCAGCAAGGCAATTGAGATTTTGAAAATAAAACAGAAATGTTAGAAATGAAGAACTCAGTAAAAACCACAGTGGAAAGCATCACTGCTAGACTAGATTAAGTAAAAGACAGAATATCAGGGATGGAAGATAAAGTTGAGGAAATTCTTCATTCAAACATCAAAAAAGAAAAACATTGAAAGAACACGACCACAGTTTTCAAGAACATTAGAACACCATCAATAGACAAAATTTATTAATCCATAAGGTGGAATAATGAGCTCAGATAAAAACTAAAAGCATAGAAAACTTATTCAGTGAAATTATAACAGAAAATTTCCCAAATCTAGGGACAGAATTGGACTTCCAACCACAAGAATAATTTAGAACACCAAAAAGACATGGTACATAATAATGATGATGTCAAGATTACAGAAAAAAGGAACAATATTAAACATTGTAAGAGAAAGACTCCAGCTCACTTACAAAGGAAAATTCCTCAGAGGCCATCAGACCTCTCAGCACAAACCCTAAATTGTAGGAAAGGATAGAAACAGTTTAAGCACCAAAAGTAAACAATTGCCAACCAAGACTATTATATTCAGCAAAGTTATCTTTTATAATTGATGGATAAACAAAGGCATTCCAGGATACGCATACACTAAAGCAAGACATGACCACCAAACCAGCAATGAAGAAGATACTTAAGGAAATCCTATAAACACAGGAAGGAGAAAGACAGCCTTCAACAAAAAAGCACAGGAAATAATAAACTTCATAGGAGGAACAGACAAACTAAAGAGAACCAGGAAAGAACCAGTTATGCCCAACTCAAAAAATGAGCAAACTCAGAATATAAATAAGGGAGAAAGAAAAGAACAAATAGTATATAAAACATCCAGAAAAAATCCAATATAACAATAAGCAAACCTCTCTCAATAATAATCATCCATATAAATTGTCTTAACTCTCTAATTAAAATATATAGATTAGTTGACTAGCTTTAACAAAAGTTCCAACAGTTTATGGTCTGCAAGATGCATCTCACTGATAAGGCCTCCCACAGACTGAAAGTGAGAGGATGAGAGGATGGAAATTGATATACCAAGCAACTGAAAGCCAAAGAAAGGTGGAATAGCCATCCTTAAATCGGAGTAGGCTTCTATTTAAAACTAGTCTAAAGAGACAAATAATGTCATAATAAATTAATAAAAGGAACAATTGACTAACAAGGTATAATAATTATAAATACATGTGCATCAGAAATTGATGCACACAACTTCATTTTAAAAAAAATCTACTGGAGTGAAAGGACTAGCTAGGTCCAGATACAATAACAATGGGTGATTGCAATACCCCACTTTCATCGATAGATAGAACATCCAGACAAAAAAATCAAAAAAGAAACTTGAGAGTTAAACATCATAATAGATCAACCGGACTTAATAGACATACACAGAATATTCTACCTAAAATCTACAGAGAATACAAGTTTTTTTCTCAGCAGTGCATGGAACTTTCTCTAGAATAGATCACATTTTATGTAATAAAGTCTTAATAAATATAGAAAAATTGAAATAATTTCATGTATCTTATCAGATCATAATGGAATAAAACTAAAAATGAACAGCAAGAAAAATTACAGAAACTATACAAGTAGAAGGAGAATGAATAATACATTCTTAAAAGACCAAAGGGTAGTTGAAGAAATCAGAGAGAAACTTTACAACGTCTTAGAATTAAACGAAAAAGAAAACACAACCTACTAGAACATTTAGGATGCAGCAAACACAGTTCTAAGAGAGAAGTTTATAGTGATGAGTGCCTCCATTATGAAAGTAGAGCAGACTCAAACAAATAACTTAATGATGCACCCCAAGTTCTTAGAAAAAGAACAAACAAAAGCAAAAAACAGTAGGCATAAGGAAATGATAAAGACCAGGGCAGAAATTAATGACTTGGAGACAAAAAGAACAATTTTAAAACTGGTGAAACAAACAGCTAGATCTTTGAAAAGATAAGCAAGATTGATAAACTCTTACCCAAACTAACCAAAGGAAGGAGAGAGAAGACACAAATGAAGACAATTAGAGGTGAAAAGGGGGACATTACAACAGATACTAATTAAAATCCAGAGAATCATTAGGGAATACTTTGAAGAATTATACTCCAAAAACTGGAAAACTTAGATGAGATAGATAAAATTCCAGACACATATGACCTACCAAAATTAAGTCAAGACAATATAAACAACTTAAATAGACTATAATGTGTAGGGAAATCAAAGCAGTAACAAAGAGTCTCCCAACAAAGAAAAGCCCAGGATTAGATAGATTTACAGCTAAATTCTATAAGACCTTTAAAGAAAATTAACAGCAATGCTCCTCAAATTATTCCACAAACTACAAATGGAAGGAAAATTACCACACTCATTCTATAAAGCCAGTATTGCCCTTGTAGTAAAACCAGACAAGGATACATCAAAAAAGGAAAACCACAGACCAAAATCCCTGATGAACCTAGATGCAAAAATCCATAATAAAATACTAGCAAATCTACTTCAACAACACATTAAAAAGATCATACACTATGATTAAGTTTGTTTCATTCAAGGAATTCAAGTCTGTTTCAACTTACACAAGACAATAAATGTAATACCGCATATAAGTAGACTCAGAAACAGAAACCACATGATCCTACCAATAGATAAAGAAAAGGCCTTCAGCAAAGTTCAACATTCTTTTATGGCAAAAGCCTTGAAGGAAGAAACATACCCTAACATAAGAAAGGCAATATATAAAAACCCTACAGCCAACATCATACTAAATGAGGAAAAACTGAAAGAATTTTGCCTAAAATCAGCAGCAAGACAAGAGTTTCCACTGTCTCCACTGTTATTCAATGTAGTAATTGAACTATTGGCCATAGCAATAAGATGAAAGAAAGAAATAAAAGGGCCCCAAATGGGAAAGAAAGAAGCCAAATTATTGCAATTTGCAGATGTCATGATCCTATATGTAAAAGACACTAAAGACCTCACCAGAAAGCTCTTAGAGTTGATAAACATTTTGGACAAAGTATAGGATACAGAACTAACATGAAAAACTAGTAGCTTTTCTTTATACCAATGACAATCAGGAGAGAAAGAAACCAAGAAAACAATCTCATTCACAATAGCTTCAAAACAAATAAATTACCTGGGAATAAACATAACCAAGGAACAGAAAGATCCCTGCAACGAAAAATTTAAAACACTAAAGAAAGCTATTGAAGAAGACACCAGAGGTGGAAAGATCTCCTGTGCTCATGGAATAGAGGAATTAATATTGTAAAAATATTACAAAAAGTAATCTATAGAATTAATGCACTTACCATCAAAATCCCAATGACATTCTTCTCAAAAATAGAGGAAACAATCCTAAAATTCATATGGAAGCAAGATAGACCTCAAATTGCTAAAGTGATCATGAGCAGAAAGAACAATACAGAGGGTATGATCATTTCTGATTTCACATTCTACTACAAAGCTGTAGCAACAAAAACTGCATGGTACTGACCCAAAAACAGACAGATTTTGCTGTGTTGTTAGATGCCATCGAGTTATGTCTGACACACAGCAACCCTCATAAGGATTCTCTCTCTTTTATATATATATTTTATGAAAATATAATTCAACCCAGTTCTAGACACTGTGAATTAACCATAGCAAAATTTATGTGAGAATTCACTAAGAATTGTGATCACTTCCACTGAGCCAGACATTGATACATTAGTTTTACAAAAATAAATTTCAGGCTAGTTTTGCATTATTCTCAGTTCTCTAGACTTTAGGATAAAAATATTTAAAAAGAAGTCTTATTATGTATGTACACTAAACATATTATATAATATATACAGTCCAAGACAATTCCTCAATTCCTCTTTATTCCATGTGGCCCAAGGAAGCCAAAAGGTTGGATAGCACGGATTTAAGGCATACTATATATTTTTCAATTTAACACTTTATAAAGAATAACCTCTCATGCCACTAGAAATTCTATGACCATATTTTTGTTGTTATTAGGTGCTATCAAGTTGGATCCAATTCAGAGTAACCTTCACAGGGTTTTTATTTTTTTAGTAGGTTTTGTTTTTTTCTCTCTCTCTTCCAATATTTTTTCAACATACTCATGAAGTTGTGCTATTTACATTGAGATTGACCTCTCCCCCTTCATCCCTCCTCATTGGCCATCCTCCCCCTCTCATCTTCTCCAATCTTCACTTCCCTCTGCTAGATCCCTTCCTCTTTCTTTATACTCTTTAAATTGTCACTTCTATGCTAAGTTTAATAGTGCCCTGTTTCAATTTATGAATAGAATTTTTTTCCTTCCTTTAAGTTTGATTCAGTACCCACATATGAGTGAGAACACATGGTATTTCTATTTTGGGGCTTTTTTTCATTCATGTAAGATGATGTTCTCCAATTCCATCCATTTTGCTGCAAATGACATTATTTCACTTTTTTAAATAGCTGAGTAGTATTCCATTATGTATATATACCATAATTTTTTTTATCCATTCTTCTGTTTGGTTGATTGCAGATCCTTGCTGTTGTGAAAAGAGCTGCATTGAATACAGGGATGCAGGTTTCTCTGTGGTATGAAACCCTTTGAGTATATTACCAGTAGTGGTATAACTGGGTTGTATAGCAGTTCTATTTTTAGTTTTCTGTGGTACCTCCATATTGATTTCCAAAGTGGTTGAACCAATTTACAGCCCCAACATCAGTGTAAGAGGGTTCCCTTTTCTCTACAACTTCCCCAACATTAGTTGTTATTTGTTTTATTGATCTTGGCCATACTTCCTTGAGTAACATGGAATCTCAGTTATTTTGATTTGCATTTCCCTAATGGCTAAGGAATTTAAGCATTTTTTCATATGTTTCATAGCCTTACAAACTTCTTCATTTGAGAATTGTCTATTCAGTTCCTTTGCCCAAGTGTGTATTGGATTATTTATTGTCTTGGGAGTTGATTTTAAATTCTTTCTAAATTCTTAAAATTAGTCCTCTGTCTGATGTGTAGGATGTGAAGATTTAATCCCATTCAGTGGGCTCTTCCTTAGTTCTGTTGATTGTTTCCTTTGCTCTACAGAATTTTTTAATTTCATGCAATCTCATTTATCTATTCTTGTTGAGATTTCCTGAACAATTGGAGTCGTATTAAGGAAATACTTTCCTATGCCTATATGTTTGAGCATATTGCCTATCTTCTGGTAATTTTAAGGTTTCTGGTTTTGTGTTGAGGTCTTCTATCCATTTCTAGTTAAATTTTGCACATATTAAGAGGTGGTGGGTCTATTTTCATTTTTCTGCAGGTAGAAATTCAAGTTTCCCAGCACCATTTGTTGATTAAGCTGTCATTTCTCCAATATGCCTGCTTTCCTCCTTTGTCAAAGATCAGGTAGCTATAGATGTGTTAATGTATCTCTAGGTCCTCAACTCTGTTCCATATGTCTTCAGGCCTATTTTTGTGCCAGTACCAAGCTGTTTTTCATGACTACAGCCCTGTAGTATAGCTTAAAGTCAGGGATTGTGATCCCACCTGTACTAGTTTTGTTGCCTAAGAGTGTTTTAGATATATGTGGCCTTTTGTGTTTCCATATGAATTTTTATATTATTTTTTCTATTTCAGTAAAGTCTGTCATTGGAATTTTAATGGGGATTGCATTAGACCTATAATTGCTTTTGGTAGTATAGCCATTTTTTACAGTGTTGATTCTCCCAAACCATGAGCAGGGGAGGTCCTTCCACCTTCCAGCATCCTCTGTGATTTCTTTCTTTAATATTTTAAAGTTTTCCTTGTTTAGATCTGCGTGATCTTTGGTTAGATTGACTCCTAAGTATTTAAGTTTGTGGTGGGCTATCATAAAAGGGATGTGGTCTTAATTTCCTTCTCTTCCTGCTCACAATTGGTGTAAAGGAAGACTACTGATTTTTGAATGTTAATTTTGCATCCTGCCATTTTGCTAAAGAAGTTAATTAGGTTCAAAAGTTTTCTAGAGGAGTATTGGGGGTCCTTTAGGCAAACTATCAAATCATCTGCAAATAAGGATAATTTGACCTCTTCTTTGGCTATCTGTATTCCTTTGATTTCTTTCTCTAGTCTAATTGCCCTAGATAAGACTTCAATCGCAATGTTAAATAAGGTAGCAGAGAGTGGACATCCTTGTCTTGTTCCAGATATTAGAGGAAATGGCTTCAATTTTTCTCCATTTAATATGGTGTTTGCTGTAGGTCTCTCATAAATGGCCATTATGATGTCAAGGTATTTTCTTGTTATGCCTGTCTTCTTCAGAGTTTTTATCATAAAAGGATGTTGCACTTTGTCAAAGGCCTTCTCAGCATTGATTAAGATAATCATGTGATTTTTGTTTGCAAGCCTCTTGATATGTTGAATTGCATTAATTGGTTTTTATATGTTGAACAAGCCTTGCATCTGAGGAGTAAATCCGACTTGGTCATAGTTAACTATCTGTTGCTGAATTCAGTTTTCCAGGATTCTGTTGAGAATTTTTGTGTCTATGTTCATTAGGGAATTCAGTTTATAGTTTTCTTTCTTTGATATACACTTGCCTGGTTTAGGTATCAAGGTTATGGTAGTTTTGTAGAATGAGTTTGGGAGTGCTTCTTCCTTTTCTACTTTTTGAAATAATTTGAGGAGCACTAATATTAATTCTCCTTTGAAAGCTTGGTAGAATTCTGTTATGAATCCATCAGGTCCTGGGCTTTTCTTTGTTGGGAGGTTTTTTATTTCCTTTTCTATTTCAGCATATGTAGTGTATCTGTTTAGGTCACTTGTGTTCTCCTGGGTTAATTTTGGTAAATCATATGTGTTAATAAATTTATCCATTTCTTCTGTATTTTCATATTTGGGGGAATATATTTTTCAAGGTATCCCCTGATGATTTTTTGGATTTTGTTGGAATCAGTGGTTATGATTCCTTCTTCATCTCCAATTTTCATGATTTTGGCCTTTTCTTTTTTCCTTTGGTGAGATTCACTAGAGGAGCATCTATTTTATTAATCTTTTCAAAGAACTAGCTTTTAGACTCATTAATTCTTTGAATTATCTTTTTAGATTCTAATTGAGATATCTGTGTCTTGATCTTGATAATTTCTGTCAGAGTACTCCTTTTGGGATTGATTGTTGTTGGCATTCTAGTGCCTTCAGATGTGTCATTATGTCATTAATTTGACCCATCCCTAACTTATTGATGAAGGCACTCAATGCAATGAACTTCCCTCTGAGAACTGCCTTGGCTGTATCCCATAAGTTTAGGTAGGATGTGTTTTCATCCTCATTTGATTGCAGGAATATTCTAATTTCTGCTTTAATTTCTTCAATAGCTCATTGATCATTCAGCAGTGTATTATTTAGTCTCCATGAATTTGTAAAATTTCTGATGTTTTTCCTGTTTCTGAATTTCAATTTTATTTCACTGTGGTCTGATAAGGTACAGGAGATGATTTCTACTTTTTTGTATTTATTGAGGCTATTTTTGTGTACTAAAGTGTGGTCAATCTTAGAGAAACTTCCATGTGGTGCTGAGAAGAATGTGTATGCCTCATCATATGGATGGAATATTCTGTAGATATCTATGAGTTCCAGTTGGTCTAAGGTACAAATTAAGCTCATCATTTCTCTGTTGATATTTTGTTTTGATGGCCTGTCTCTTGGTGACATTGGAGTATTGCAGTCTTCCATAATTATTGTGTCTAGTCCAATGTATTACTTTATTTCCCTTAAAGTTTGTTTTATGAAGATATGTGCCCCTGCATTGGGGGAATATACATTAAGTAATGTTGATTGTTCCTTTTAGTAATATGTAGTATCCCTCTTTGTCTCTTCTAATTACTTTTTGGATTGAAGTCTAATCTATCTGAAATTAGTATTGTGGCTACTGCTTTTGTTTTGTTTTGTTTTCCCCTGCTTGGCATATTATTTTCCTGCCATTAATTCTCAACCTTTTATAGTCTTTGTGGGTTGGGTGAGTCTCTTGAATGGCACATATCAAGGATTTGTTTTTTTCACACAATTTGGCAGTCTATATCTCTTAATTGGTGAATTAAGACCATTTACCTTAAAAATGCCTGCAGCTGTAGCCCTGTGGCATCCGATCCCATCAGATCTTGGAAGCTAAGCAGGGTTGGGCCTGGTTAGTACCTGGATGGGAGACCACCTGGGAACACCAGAAGCTGTAGGCTTGGGAGAAGGACCTGGCAACCCCCTCCCAAAAATCAATCTGCCATTGAAAACCCTATCCACAACAGAGAAGCACTGACAATAGTATTTCCCTTGTTGTACAGAGGGTCACTATGAGTCAGATACCAACTCGACGGCACCTAACAACAATGACAACAACAACTTAAAAGTAAATACTGAGAAGTATTTAACAGTATGCATCAAGTTAGTGCTTGTTACTGATTTTTGATTCATATTTACCTTATTTATTTCTTGATTTCCTCTCATGTTAGTTGTCCATTTCTTTGATCTTCTATGTGGGGTTGTCTTATCTCCCCTGAATGTGGTAATTGATTGAGGATCCTCTGTAATCCTGTCTTGGTGACTGTGAATCATTTGAGCATGACAATATCATGGAATGTCTTATTGTTGTTGTTGTTGTTAGGTGCCGTCGAGTCAGTATCCTGCTCATAGCGACCCTCATAGGGTTTTCAATGGCTGTTTCGGGATTGCCTTGGGAGTGAATTGCCAGGTCTTCTCCCTGGAATGTCTTATACTCCTCATCTATTTTGAAAGCTAACTTTGCTGGATAATTTATTCTTGATTGGAAGGTGTTTTTTTTCAGAACTTGAATGTGTCCTGGCTTTTCTAGGCTTCAATGTTTATGTTGAGAAATCCACAGTTATTTTAATGGGTTTGCCTTTGTACATCAGTTGGCACTTTTCCCTCAATGCTTTCAAAACTGCTTCTCTGGGGTCTAAGGTAAGCATTCATGCAATAATATGTCATGTGGAGAATCTGTTTTGGTCTACTCTGGCCCAGGATCTGAATGATTCATTTATATAGGTATCCATCTCTTACATTAGTTTTGGGAAGTTTTAATTCAATATTTCTTGAAATAAATTTCCTAATCTTCTTGTATTACTTTTGCTCCTTCCTGAGCTCTCTGAATTCTTGGGTTCTGTCTTCTCATTTTGTCTGAAACCTCTTGGAGATCCTGTTCATACTGCTTCATCATTTTCTCAATCTTAACTTGTGTGTAACTAATATCTTGTACTCTTTCTTCTGCATATGAGATCTTCTATTCAGCCTCATCCTGTCAAGAAACTGAAGATTCTATTGAAGTGTTTATTTCATTCAGCTTGTCTTGCATCTCAAAGATTGTTGCTTGATTTGTTCCAATGTTTTCTAGCTTGATGGAGAATACAGACTCCCAACGAGATAACTTCTACAAGATTACAAGGGTGCTGGTCGTATTAACTTTAATGTCTCTTAGGATATTTATAATCAATATTCTGAATTCTGATTCTAACTTCTTGAGCAATCATGATTGTTTGAAATTATTTGTTGAAAGGTTGTGGTTTATGGGATCTTTGGATCCAGCATGTTCTTTCATGTTTTTTGTTTATTTGTTTGTTTTTGTTTTTGTTTTTGTTTTTTGCTGAGACTTACCTACTGCTTGGTCTTGGAGTTAGGTTCCACCCCCACCAAGTGTGAAGAGCTTCTCCCTCTGGCATTTGAGTTTAGGCGATGATGAGTGGCTGACACTTTCCCTCACTTCCCTGCCCTGTAATTTGCAGGCTCAGTGCCTGACATCTAGGATCTGTTGTAGACTCTGTATTCGGCTTTGTCCCCATCAGTTTCTCTCCATCCCGTGTTCCCACACCTTGATTGTCCCACAGCCTACACTATGAGTCTTAGGTTGTCTAGGCTGTGGGAGTATTACTCTTAATCACCAGTGCCGCCCAAGCCCACATGAGCCTTATTCTTGACTGGTCGTCCTAAGTTAAGGAAATCATCAGCTTTTGTCACTCTTCTCCCTGCCTTGGACCCTCCACTCCTCAGTTTCCCAATCTTCAGTTTGCTATTCCAATGGGACTGGGAGATGGGGTGGCAACAGTCTCTATTTCTCTACTGGGGGAGGTGGGGGGAGAAGACATGGGGAAGAAGGAAAAAGAAAAAGAGCACAAAAAAACAAACAACCCTCAAAAAGGAAGAAAAAGCAAATCAGAACAGAAAATAACAAAAGCACACACCAAAAAAAAAAAAAAAAAAA